>FIZR01031633.1:0-41062 GCA_900060175.1 Ferrisia virgata | reverse complement strand
CAGGGATAATTAGTTTCCAAGGAGGATATTTAATGTATTTGTATGAAAGCTCAGATAAGTCCATATTGAAAATTTTCAGATTGTTTTGGAGAAGAGATATGGGATGTTGTGTTTCGTGGAGGTATTTTTTAAGGTGGTTTTTAACAATTTGACCAACGGGATTTGTTGAGTTGCAAGTTGCCGATACAAGGAATCTGTTCGAAAAATGGTACCTACGTTTGAGAAATTAATGCGTTATTTAAACGTAAGGTATAGATAATTAATTGGAAAGAAATAGTCGAATAAATTAATCCATTCGTAAATGAATTTGGAAAATTAAATCAATAATACGATTGAATGATCCGAATATTGATATAAATTCTAGATTAATGCGTTGCATAATAATCAACATTTCCAATGGAATGTGGCCAAATTTCCAACGCCATAGATACCTTTATGAATAAATTTACCTACGCTGTTTATACAAAATGCGGGAATTCTTACTTTAATAATTGTATTGGATGCAATCATCGAAGCGGTGCACAGCCGAGCAGCGAAATGAAAAGTCCACGATGAGCTGTAAATAATATCTGCCAAGTGACTTTGTAACTTATGATTATTGGCATTTAGCACGTGAAACGTGTGCAGTAAAATACTCAACGTTATTATGGCGGTTTCAAAAAGAAGTTGTATTTCGTAGACTCGATTTAACCGGTAGACCAGTTGACAAATGGTGGAATGACTTTGACCTATTTTTTGCACGCCGATTTCCGGAAATGAACGACTACTTTCTACGCAAAGTAAAAATGTGTATTTTGTACGAGTTGCATATTTGCGATAGATCGTTGTACCTATATAGTTAGTGTACATTTAAAACCTACGCACTGGCGATGGCGCTGGCGCGCGAACTCGAAGAGAAGCGATTTTCACCTACCTTGTATTTTTTCGTTCAACGCGTCCAGTTCGCTAGCGAGTAAAAGGCACATGCAACAAAATTGTAAATTAATGGTTAACGGAATGCAGTGCAACATTTGTTGCAGAATTCTAGCCAACTCGAGTTTGTTTGTTTCCAGATAAAGGTGGTATAAATCAATGCATATTGGAAGTATCGTAATTGTCGAGTAGAATGAAATTAACGCCGCCATTTTCTTATTTATGCGAGATGACTTCGAATTGGCTGCAATTGTAACAGTACATATTATTGAAATTGTTTAGATATGAAAAATTTCATTGGATACAAAATCTCCTTTGTTTTGAATTTAGCGTGTGTTTCGTATATTTTTTAAACGTATAAGAGAATTTCATTTTTGACCTTTTTTCAATAATTATGTCAACCAAAGATGGTAATAGTAAAGTTTAAGTCTTAGGAATGACTGATTTTAACGTCAACATGTCTCGAATTGTTTTAAAATTTCAAACATTTTCAAACATTCCATAAAATTGGTAAAAAAATTATTTACAAATTTCCCTATAAAAATTGATTATCTGTGCATTGCTTTCAACATTTAGCATTAACACTTTTAAAATGTTCAAAAAATGTCATTTCATTTTTCCCTTGACTTTTTCAAAAAAAAGTAGAGAATTTTTTTTTTTAATGAGAAGCCCCCTCCCCCACCCTAAAATTGATTTCAGAAATGCGGTATTTCCGTTTTACCCTTCCTCTCTCCCCTTCCACATTGACAATATTTCAGCTATACTCGAAAAAAACGCTGTTATTCGTGCTTTTCTCATTTTTTTCGATGAGAATTTCATTGAAATGAATAAACGAATTACGTTCGACTCAAATCAATAAAAGTCGTTTTTTACGGAAGTGCAGTGATAACTACGCAAACGACGAGCACCCCCCCTACATATTTCAACTGAACTTCCACCCATGTCAGTAGCGTCACCGTACTCGGATTTTATGTATATGGGGGAGGGGAGGTCCTTGACAATTTGTCTTGAAAACGAAAATATATGTCTCGAGCGACACGAGGGCGAAAATTTCGGAAAATTTTAAGTATATGGGTTCAGACGCGTTTCAAAGCTGTGAATGTTGAATTTTGCAGCATTTTCTTCGTATAAAAATTCAGGAAAAATTGCTCGGGAAGGATTTGGACCACCTGCACCCACCTTCCCATCACTCATACCAGTATTTACGACATTGTTGCTAATACATTCCTATTTACGTGAATGGAGAATCTCTGTGGAAATTTTATCATTCGTTTGAAACAGTTTGGAGCTCTTCCTTATAAAGAAGAGGAAATACTGAATTGAATAGAATGCCCGAGCGAAGCGAAAGCGAAAAGCACAAGTAAAGAAAATTTTCAAGTTTTATGTCATGAGGGGGTAGACTTTGCACACCCCTCTAACTATACCCAATACTCGGTTTCTGAGGGAGATTTGCTAAAAATTTTTTCTAAAATTTAAAAAATTGTATACAGCTCGAGCAAAGTAAAGGTGAAAATTTTGTACAATTCGAAGGCTAGAGGTTGAAAAATTAGCATTTTGACGTATCCTAAGCTCCAAACGGTGAAAATCGCTTGGTGGTAGTGATGGTGTTTACTGGAGTGGGCCGAATTCTGATTTTTTTTTGGAAATCTGTATTTGGTGGGATCACAATTGTTTCGAAATGACCTCAAAACGATGTGGTAAAAATTTCAGCCTCCCAATTCAATTTTTAAACTTGTAAAGCTCACTTAAAAATTCAAAAATTGAAAAAAATTGAAAAAAATTGTTTGGAAAATTTTTTTAAAAATGGAATTATTATTATTATTTCGAGCGAAAATGACCATTGGCAGCACTTTATCATCATTACCTCATTTTTCAGCGGTTTTCAAAAAAAGTTATTTTTTGCAATTTTTCACGTTTTTCTGAAAAACTAGGAAGGAAATTTTTTTAAGAAACACCCCCCTCCCCTTGAAACCTATGTAGGGAATCAATTTTACAGATTGAGAACAATATTTTATTTTTACCAGCCATAGTCGATTTTTTAGGGACCCTTAAAAAACATTTTGGTAAAAAATTACGAAAAACGATGTTTTTGTGGCCTTCTGAAAAATGGACCATGGGTGGTAAAAATAAAATATTAATCGTGTAAAATTGATGTCTTACATCGATTTCAGGGGAGCGTTTTTCAAAAAAAAAATCTTTCTCATTTTTTCAGAAAATCGTGAAAAATTGCGAAAAATGATTTTTTTTTTGAAAACCCCTGGAAAGTGAGGTAATGATGAAAAAATGCCGCCAATGGTTATTTTGGGTCAAAATAAATTATAATAACACCATTTTTTTTCCAAATTTTTGAAAATTTTTCGAAATTTAAGTAAGTTTTGCAAGTTTAAAAAATTGAGTTAGAGGGCTGAAATTTTTACCACATCCTTTTGAGGTCGTTTCGCAACTATTGTGACCGCGCCGTATGCAGATTTCCAAAAAAAAGCAAAACTCAGCCCACCCTAGTATTTACCTCCCCCTCTTTTACGCCATTGGATGGAGTGTACATTTCCTTCTTTCAGTTGTATCAGGTATACATTTTAAAAGCTCCACCAAAATTTTCAACGACCAGGTGTTCGTCAAGAATACACCTTTACCGAACCCGAGGTATTTTAGATTTGGGGGGGGGGGGGGTTCTACAAATATTTAATCAGTAATAAATACAATATAATTGTCTCCAAAACGGTTAAAATTTGAAAATTGTACCCTCTTATCTTGATTTTCCACAGGTTAAGAAAAATATCTCACTCAAGCTCCAAACATTTTTCTTTGAGAAAAAATTTTTTTCGACTGATTTTTAAATTTTTTTCACATATACCCGCTACTTCGACCATCCTGAGTTGCTTTCAATCGTTATTTTAAGTGAACACAGCGTAGGAAAAAAGTTGGCGAATAGGGCTTCGAAAGAAGTATCGGTATTTTAACTGCACTATTTGTGATCAGCGTAAAATTTCAATAGGGCTCCACAAAAAGCAGTTTAAAAGGGGAGATGGAGTAGCAGGAGTTTTGAGGATTTCAAATATGTTGAATAAAACAAAAAATGGTAAACCTCGCATACCTCCCCTCTTAATTAACCTAGGAGGCTGATTTTTGGATATGTTATGCAACTTAGGATTGTCTGTGAATTGGCTTGAAAACAAATAACGTTTGCGATTTTAGCCCCTCCGCACCTCCTCTTCCAAATTTCTGCTCAACTGAAGTTCCTGAGTACGATGAGCCAAAAAAACCTTCCCTAACCATTTCGTTCGACTGTATTATTATTTCTATTGCACTAGTAGAGTGAACGCACTGCACATAAAACCAATTCTAACTGTACGTATGATATTTTTAAAACAGTTCAAATATTTCTTATCATCCAAATAAATTACTCGCGAATTTTCAAAAATTTGAATTATTTTCGTATAAAGTTTAAGTGAAATTGGTGGAGTGTTGGAAACAGATCTTCCTTTTTGAAACACATTTTAGAGAATTTCATTTGATGTTGGTAGAGCAGTGTAATTTCATTGGGCTGTGTTGGAGAATTTTAGCATTTTGAAAATACAAAAATCTGCAAATTCCTCCTTGTACTTGTAAAAAAAAAAAATTTTAGTAAAATTATGCTGACCAACTTTTCTTTGACACTGTTAAAGCCATGGTAATTTTCAAAGTATAATTTAATTTTTTTTTTAGTTTATTTATATTTAAATTATGATATTAATTTTTCAATTGCTAATTGTTCTTCAATTTATATAATTTCAATTATCATATTAATTTTTTCTTTATTCAATGGAAAATCCTATCATTTTCCAATTTCCTGTACTTGATTAAATTTTGTGACATTGAATGTGGGAGTATCGAAGATCATTCATCATATTTGTTTACATTCCGAATTTGTGCGTCGTGATTTCTTTTTTTTTTTTTTTGCTTATAAAAATGATATATAAGTTTGAAAATAATGATTAAATTTGAAATTGAATTCGTGCCATTGCGAATTGAAACCTTGATGAAATGATGAGCTGCCAACACTTACTCGTGCATTTTTGTTCATAGCGATACATTCGCAGATCCTGCACAATACCCGGTAACCTCTTAATGCATACTAAATTACACACCAATGTAGAGCATATTTCAACATTATGTAGAAGACGTATACAATGGTAATCGTTGGGTAAATTATCGACGGCTTTCTGAAATAATAAATTCCATAAAAAATAAAGCTAAGAAATAGTGATAAATAAGCGAGTAAGTATATGGGTTTAGATACTACGTTGGGTAAGGTACGTTTAACTCAATAATACGAAATAAAAAGAAAGAGAGAAGAAAGAAAAAAGAATACCATAGACGACCGTTATTCGATACATTAGCCAATAGAATGGAAAGCTTTTGGTTGTTGATTTTATCGGTTAGAATTTTGTAATAGACATTCTATCACGTAGTTTGTCTTCTTATATAGATATATATATCTATATATGTGTATAGTGTTATAATAGCCATAGACAGTGTGCATTTCGGTCGATGCTGCGGGAGTGCTCGTAGTACGTACTACGTATAGGTACCTAGCCTACCTACCTTTTACGTATGTAGAATGACGCAGAAATACGGAGCACGAGCGAGAGAGAAAGATAGGGAGGGTTTAATTTGTGTATGAGAAGAAGGCGCACATAGTACTTACAGTAGTGACCGGTATTAATATTTTTTTCGTGTACTGAAAAATATCGAATGCGTGTGTGTATGGTACGTGAATTTTAAAAGCGTATACGGACTCACGCTGGACTAGATTCGTAATATGTACCATGTACTATGTACCTTGTAGCTGAACACGATGAGGATTATTTTTTGACATAGTTTTGCTATTAAAGAAACTATCCGGACGATTTTACGTACTTGAGAGAAAAATAACGTCGGCGTCAGTTCAGCCAGGGTGTTTAAATCTGCCACAACGAAGGCTACGAGCAACACCACCCATACTTCTGTAATTTTCACCAATTTGCCGTCTACGATTTCGCCTTGTTCGGTATTCTTCGTATGGTATAGCGCATATACATATAAAACATGACTGCGATTAGTTGTTGTGAAAATATACTTTACCTATTTACCTATCGTACTAGATGTACCAGTTTGTATGTTTATTTGTAGGTATATTTACAATTGTACCTATCGTATAGATATATACGCATAGTTCGAGATGAAATTGAAATTTCAATGTGAGTATACGTTGACAAAATTTATTGCTCGCAGTGCGGACGATCGATGAACCTACGATGGGATATTTTCTCTATACATTGAGAGTATTGAGTTACTTAGTTCGAGGAAAAAACACGCGTCGAATCGAGTTTCTATATAAATCTGAACCGGTACCAGCAGTCATTTGGTTAAAATGTGTTCTCTCTGTTTTGTGTTTACGCATTTTTTTTTCTTTTTTTTTTTTTTTTGCTCTCTTGTCTATCTATCGGTCGTGTGCTGGTAGGTATGTAGATGTACCTATGTGTGGTATGTAGGTACGTGTAATTGATAAGCGAAGAGGATTTTTATGGTTATTACAGCTCGGATAGGTGAAGCAATGCTAATCAACAGCTTATAGCTCGATGACCAAGTTTACAATAATCGAGTTAATTGTGGGTTCATTAATCGAGTAATCGGTATTTGCTGCGGACGTAAATACGAAATCAACTCGGTAGTAAGGCGAAAAAAGAACGCTTCTATGTAATTAGATTATAACGACGATCTTATAGTTTATTACGATGCGATTTTTCAATAATAATTTATACCGGTCGTGATTTAAAGTTTGAATTTTTTTGACCCTTTTATATGCGTGTACTTTAAGCGAGCATATTTTGCGATAATTAAAAAATCGAATCTGTAGAGTTTTCTTTTCACCAACAAGTAAGCTTCCTCAATGGTCGTCTCTTGGTTTGAACGAAATCAAGATGAATGGAAAGAGCCCTCGTGCCTTGTGGCCTAAATGTCTAATGTTTCAAGTTCATTTTTCGATTTTTTATGAATTTTTGAATAAGCTAATTTGCCAGTGGTTGATAGGTAAGGGAGATTTTTTTTTACATTTTTGTTAACTCCGTCGCATGTAAAGAGTAAAAAAATTCTAATTGCGATCCATCTCCTGTGTGGTTAACCTCCTCCCCTTCCCCTAAATTACCTGTCTATGAAAAAAATTCCAAATGAAACTAAACCTACTTGTCGGTAGTTGATAGTCCAGTGTGATCAGAAGTCTTATCAAACAGTTTTACGCCGATAAAAACACACCTATTAACATCAGTCAAGACTAAGACTACGCCGAAAAATATTTTCTCATAGAGTATCATTGCGTGACGACTACATATATCTAAAATATGACCAGAAAATATTCTAAGATTTTAAAAATTCAGGGAAAATTATATTAAAAAAAATTTGATAACATAAAACAATATTCAAAGCGTTGTCTCATGGATCCAAATACCAGTGTTGATTTCCCTAAAAATATTGTATGTCTTGAATATCACTTTGAAGGGGACAAAGGCTACCAACTCCTGGCAAATGTAAAAAAAAAATTACATTTGCTGATAATTGAGAAATTCTCATAACTTCATAAGTTGACGTAGTTGATATAATTTCCTAAAATAAATTTTTAAATGTGAAAGAGTACCTCAAATAATTTTTTTTTTTTCGAAAATTTTATTACTTTTCTGCAATTTTTTGAGTTATTAATTACTGGCAAGTAAGCGATTTTCACTTACCACCAGTATTTAACAACCCCTTTTCCTCCCCTCTCCAACTGAACCCAGGTATGTGAGTTTTTTTTTTGTAGATTTTCTTTCATACTTGTACATTATTTTGGCATAGAAACTATTTCGATACATATTTTGCAAAAATTTTGAAAAAAATTGATTTCAAACTGAGAAGCTTAGGAAAAATGTTTTATGTTTTAACTGAAACACGGAAATTTTGGGCTTCTGTTTAGTAAAGTGAATATCAAAAAATTATAAATTTATGGCTGAACTCAGCAGTCAGTAATGCTGATGTTTTACTCTAAATTGAATACGCCTGGTACGTAGGGGGGGGGGTATCCACCTTCCTTCTGGCTGAAAAACTTTGAAGAATTTTTACAATTATGTTAATTTCTTTCCTCAAAACTCCTGAAAATGGATTTTTTTTTTTAATCAAAACTTCAACTTCACTTCGTTCGGATACATCATTTCATTAATTTTTATAAATTCAGGCCCGAAAAGCAATGCACAGAAAAAGTAGAAACCCCCTCCTTTGAGCTATTCCTAACTACGTCATAAGAATAAGCTATTCAAAATGCGATTAATGTTTTTAATCCATGTTACGATTTTCTTACTAATCAGCTTCAAAGGCTGAATTATCAACTACTTGGCTGGTTATCATCTACTGACAAAATACCTTATTTAAAAAATTCTGGTTGCTAATGGATGTGTGACTGCAAAATTAACATTTCGTAAAAGAAAAGAACCATTAAACTGCAGAGTTGAAAATTTGGTATCTTCGTAATTTCGACCTCGTGGATCGATTTATGAAATTTTTCTTCTGAAGTCTCCGAAAAAAAAAATTTTTTTGCAGAATTTTTAAATTACTCCTTGACTAATTAGAAATTACCTTCTTTGCTGGGAATTAGTATTTCAGAAGAGTAGAAAATGGTCAAAAAATGAATATTTTTGACATATTTTTATGTCCTAAATACTGATTTTTACCGTTTTTTCACGTGTAAAAATGAATTTTCACATGAAAAAAATCGCTCGATGGACGGGTTATTTAAACCCAAACCCTATACTCAACCCCTCGTATTTACTCCACTTGCCGATAGACTGTAATTAAGCCCTGTAGCGCAATGTGTTTTTTTTTTTTTGTATTAGACAAAGTAAATTCCTAGTAATGGGGGGGGGGGTGTTCGAAATTTATTCGAGCCTCGGAATTGAAAGTTCAGGATATTTTCAAGCTTCAGAAATTAATTTTACCAGTTTCTTAAACGCTGTAGGCAAACTAATTCTATACACTTTTCACCTCCTTGGCCCCTGCGTTACGAGACTGGTTATAATACACTGAATTTTCTTCAAGGGAAGGAAATTACGATATGGAAGCCATTCAGTAATACAATGTGGTTGGTGAGTGGTTTTCAATATTGAATGATTACGTTGCCTATCATGAAAATAAAAGGTACTGTTCTTGGAAAATTAGGTTTGAAATTAATTTTCAAGTATGAGAATGGGTAGTAGATGTAAAACTGAACAATTTTTGTGATGTTCGTTTGTAGTCTAACTTCGAAATTTAAGGAGCTATTGCTACATGTTGAATAAAAAAAATTCCTGCAAAAAATTAATGATTGAAAGAAATAGAACGTTGGAAGTAGAATATATTTTGTTCTTTTCATTTTTTGCTTAACATTAAAACTGAAGGCGCTAAAGTCGCATCAAAAATCACTTGCGACAGTAGCTCCTTCAATTTTCATGTCAAGGCAAAAACCGAACAGAACAAAATTTGTTTAATTTTCAATAAACTATTAATTTCTACATTTACCTTTTTTTTGGAGGATTTTCTCCTATTCAACATGCAGCAATAGCCTATTCAATTTCACAGTTCGGTCAAAAATCAACATCATAAAATTTACCCTGAAGCTTGAAAATTTATTTCGAACCTAACTTTTTGAAAACAGAATTTTCTTCTTTTATTTTCAGTTCAAGTGTATCCAAATTTAAATTCTTGATAACTTCTCACCGAACACTCTGTATACAAGGTGTTATTTTTCTGGGCCCTCGTAATTCGATTATCAGCTCACTCTCATGCTTTGTCATGAAATAGTTGTAAAATGTTTCTTCAACATCTGAGTTATTGAATTTAGGTACAATTATATCTAACGAGGGAACGGTCAGAAGTGTCATGGTCATTTTTTGCCCGACATGAGATTATTTTTCGTGTAGCGGTGTTGCCAATATTGAAAAAATGATATCGTAGAAACTTTATTATTTTATATTTAAAAAATAATAATATAAAACCTGGGCAGGGACCGATTAAATGAGTAAAAATTGTCATATGAACAAGTTGTCTTACTCAAAATTTGAAGGGGCAGTAATTTAAAAAATCAGAAGTTCGTAGAAATATTTTTTATCAATAAGCATTATTACGTGAATCTTTTTCTTATAACCGTTTGTACTCATTTCATCGGTCTCTATCCAACCCCCGTACAATTCTTTTAACATATAAATTAATAAAATTACAATTGTATCTCTTATTCAATGTTGATAACACTGCTACGCGAAAACTAGCTTCGTGTCGAGCGAAAAAAAGCACGAAGTACTGCACGATGGGCAACCATTTGTGCAAATTTTCGATAGACACTTCTGACCGTTCCCTCGTCAGAGCAAAATTAAAGGAAAAGTCTCTTACTTTTGGTTATTTTTTGAAAAATTAAACGTAGAGAAAAAAAAACATTACCGTAGCACTATAAATTACATGTATAAAAAAGATGAAGTTTCAATGCCAAAAAGTTTCCTCCTTCCAACATACCTATTACTTACCTACCAACGGAAAATTCTAGCAGGTAAAAAAAATCATTAATAACGGGTAATTAACCAACCACCCGCAATATACTACGTAATCTCGAATGGGAAAAAAAGTAGAATTATAGATAAATGAATCTGTGTACGTAATAAGTAATTTCATAACCTTACCGTATGGCGATGATAAACCGGTACGAAATGTAATGTAACCGGCATCGTTCCAAAAATAATGGAAATAAAATAAGTCGCTTTGAAGTAAACCAAAACGTCTGGCTCGGACATAATGATCCCGTAGAAATGATTAGATCGTTGCGTATTTCTCGACTTGGCGAAATTATTAGTCGAATTTAATTTAACAACGAAAATGCGTTATAAAGACAGTCCATCGTCTCACCAAGAAGACGACCAGTAAAATAAATAAACATTTTTAATGGCGTATTTATCTTTAATTCGAGTGTTTGTATTGTAAACAAGATGAATTGATGGTGGAAGTGTGAAATAGGTGTATGTAAAAAAAGGTCAAGGCGGAATTTTCACGTCTGACCTTCCCATTCGGAATGTATTTCCTTTGGCCAGTTTTCTATTTGAGTCATGTATGATTGTAATATTATTATAAAGAAACCACCGACTGTGACTAAATTCTGAAATAAAAGAGTGAAAAATTTATCGAGGTTAATCCCGTAAAATTATATAAGTTAGTATACGATTCAGGTAGCTGTATGCAACCATGCACACCCCTGTACTTGTCTTTCGTTTTTCGTGAAATGTATCCATCTTATCCGTATACCAATAGACTTACCGAGAAAAAACACTCGTTATCTAATTTACACAAACCGCAAAGTGAAAATTGAATCGTTCGAGAATCGATTTTCTCCATAAACTGTACAACCTGCGAAGAAAATAATTGGAATTTTTTCATCGCGACCTTGAAATTTCATCGGAGCCATTAAGTAATGCTATGAAAATAAACAAATCTGCGTACTTGTTGTTTGGAATTTTCGTCTATATCTTCCTCGTATAAGGCGCTGACGTGATTATAAGTTTTCATGGCCTAGGACACGCGAACGTCTTTTTTAAGTATTTATAATGGAAATCCTTGATGTTTCATATCAGTCGCTCTACAGGTGGGTAGGTAGGTGGTAGGCAGCTAGGTAGCTGGATACAATTATTATACCCTCTTATTTCTGTCGATTTTTGATCGACAGCGGAGCGCGATTGGCGGGTAATATACCTCGAAGGGATTACTTATAGGTTATCAACATTTCATCTCATAATGGGTATATTTGTACTAATTCGAGAAGAATAAACGTTTCTGTAGTTAATTATTCTTGAAATCTAAAGTTGGAATTTTTAATACTAAAAACCTGTGCGAAGGGAAAAAGATATCTTGCTACTTACTTCGTTGGTTACTTTGGTAGCTGATTCGCATATTATGAATACACGATACAGGTACTGGGCTGGCCATAGGAAAAATGACGAATGAATTATTGTAAAATTTGAATACGTAAGGATGATGCCAGTGAGAAACAAATGTGGTAGCATTTTCAATGTACAAACAACTATTCCAAATAGATTTTGAATTTGATAGATTCTGTTCACTTGTTGTATTATGTCGCACAGTTGCGTATGACACTGGCTGAGAGAATCGAGAATTTCATGTGTTGGCGGTATCATCTCGTTTAGCAAAGGGTAAATTAATCTATTTGATGAATCTGTACGAGAGATGGAGAACTATAATTAATGTGTTTACCGCTTATTCGGTTGAAATGAAAAGTCGCGGATGAAATTTACCTCGTCGACGGAATTTCAAAGCAATTAAGGTATCGTTGATGGAGTAGAAACAGTGTAGCAGAATATCGCATGTTGCGCAGAATTCGATGCATACAGATAATGCTTCCATTTTTTTCGTAACAACGTCCTAAATTTTGAAGCATACAAATTATCACGATGAGCTGATTTTTCAGCCTTATTTTCGTAAAATATTGAACAGGATGATATTTGAATGAATATTTGAACCCCTCTGTCCCCCTCCACAGGCATAACTAAGACACCTACTAAAACTACAAGCCACAATTCAACATTCTAGATCAACCTGGAGAAGAGATAGGCTCGGGATAAACTTGGAAAATTGCAAAAACCACTCAAACTTCAATTTTTTCAGAAATTTACGTGGAAGGTAGGGTGCTAAAAATGAAAGTTCTGAAAAGGTGCATCTGGAATCCTTACTAAATTACGTGCCAAATTTTAGTCTCCTAGTTGAAGAAGGGGAGTGGGATGTGGGGGTTATATATGCGAGAAATAATTTTTTTCACGATCAAAAAGAGGAAAGCTATCACATCAATCCTAGTAATTGAGGTAGGAGGGCTGATTTTTGGATATCATGTACAATTTTTGATTATGTATCAATTAATTCCACGAATGAACGATTTTAGCAATTTTTACAGCTCAGCACCCATCCTCCCACCTTCTTCCAATTTGGACATGACTGAATTTTGGACCTAAAATCGCCTCAGCGCTGGATTAAGCAAATTTTCTTTGAATGCATAAAAAATATTCGCCCTTCAAAATTTTACTTCTCCCTTCCACCAATTTTAAATGTTTCATATTTCATGTTAGAAATATTCAAATTCGCGTTTTTTTATCGCTTTGATTTTTAATTTGGTAAAAAAAATCTGTATCTCTACATTTTTCTACAATAAAAACGTTGAACATTGTCGCATTACACCCCCCCCTCCCTTCCCCCGTGCCAGATTTTGAAAACAAAAAATTTCCTTATGGTTTTGAATGGTTTGAATGGAGGACTTTATGTTAGGCAACATTTGCTGCATTTTTGATTATGTAGAAAATTTGCTTATTTTAATTATTTGAAGGGACTTATAAAATTCAAACGAATGCTGCTCCTTCAATAATAAATATAGGCAAAATATGTCTGTGACAAAATTTGTAGGAAACATTTTTTTCCAAGGTCCGTTATTTGATTTTATGTGATAAAAATTTTGAAATTGCTGATTTTTTATATTTTTAGAAAACTGAAACCTTGAAAATCTTTTAGTTTTTACCGTAAAACTTCAAAAAATGCATTTTTGATGGTTAAAAAATTGTATTTTTTCAAAATTTTTCCCTCGCGAGCCCTCGAAAAATTTTTGGCCCCCCCCCCACGCGTTTCTAATTACGCTAGAGGTTTGCTGCTAGTCAAAGCTTACTGAACGAATTTGAGTAATTGTAATCTATATTTGGAGCCGTAGCCAAGTACCTAAATGATTTTAGTTCAATTGAGTTGAGAGGAGGGGAATACCTAAGTGAAAAAATTAACATCGACTATGCTCAAAAAAGAGCTTAATGTTTTTTTAGAATCCCAAAACTGATTTCGTTGAGTCCATATCTCCTCCTCCTTCTCCTCCCCCCCCCATCCGCCGAACGTTGATAGTTTGCAACAACCTGATTTCACTAAAAATTATTTTAGAAACTGATGTGTGTTTTAAAATTTCTCGTGACATTTTTTTTTAGTATTTTTTGACTCCTCGCCAAACCTAAAATGCACCTCAACTGACCTACGATTCTGAAAATTGATATGTGCACGGTTTAAGCAAATGCCCTCTTAGGCATTTCAATTTTTTTTTTTTAAGTCGAAGGAGGTACAGTGGAAAAAGGTTGTGAAAAACCTGAAATGAACGTGGTAAAAATTTGAAGTCTCTAACTTCACTTTCGACTAACCCATCCACTTTCATTTCTTCAAAATTTGTATAAAAACAGATTATAAAAAATTTTTTTGCAACAATAATTTTTGTAGTAGATCATGAAAGACCAAGAAAAAAATTGTTGGTATTTTTTTAGGGGTTACAGAATCATGTCTAAAAATGATATTTTACGAACTGTTTCATTCTAAATAAGTTCTGACCGCTTTTAGCTGTTTTGCTAACTTTCAGGGGTTCTGAAACCGTTTTAATTTAGATCTAATAGGGAAAAAAAAAAACAGTGGGAAAATTTTTTTTGGTCTTCGTGGTCTAACTACGACACATCATACTACAAAAAATTTCAGTTTTTGTACAAATTTTAAAATTTTAAATCAATTTTAGACGGGTAAAAAGTCAAATCAGGGAGCCAAAACTTTTGCTACGTTCGTTTGACGTCCATTCGTAACTTTTTCATATTTTTCCTACACCTTTGAAGGGAATAGCTATGTAAGTAAAAACAAGTAATGGGTCCGTGCTGTGGTGTGAGTTGAATCAAATGTTGAACTATCCGTAATTATTGCTAATTATTCATACCATTCTTCTTACCTTGCTGCTCAACGTTTTCTTCACTTTTTTGATTTCAAAACTATATTTTATTACTCGGAGAAATTATTGCAATTGTTTTCATAACGTTCGCAAAACAAACTCTAATTACGCAAAAATTTCATTAAATATGTAAATGTGTCGTTTTTTTTTTTTTTTCGCCGTCGTATAATGAAAATGCAAACGTACTACGGTAATTATATTCCTTATAACTTTTTCAAATAATCATTCTACGAGCAGAGAAAAAGTTTACGTCTTTACAAACTAAAATTTTACGGTAGTTAGGTCGTAAAAAAATTACTAAAACTTTCTCCTATTTTAGATTTTTTTTTTTTCGCCCTCGACGTTATTTTTCTTTTGGTTTGTTTCTCATTCATTTGCCTGGTTTTCATAACCATCCAAAAGCCGTAATTTTTTTCTAGCGTAATAAGATTTAAATTATACTTACAACCATAACGACAAAATTTACGCTGGCTGAAAGGCGTATTCTGTTGAAACTAGAAATTGCAGAGCTTACAGCCAAAATAATATATAGTATTATGATCCTCCAGGTGTTTTTTTTAACATTTCTGACCATTTTTTCGGCTACGTTTCCGTCTCCTTTAAAAAAATTAACGAAAATTTATCATTTTAAAAATACTCTACCACCTGGATCAAGTTGGTTATTCTTACCGAAAAGTAAAATTCCGTGGGAAGAATTAGTCATTTGTCGAAATTTACGAAAAACTGAGTTCAATTCTCCTAGCTGAAGCGGTAATAAGATGAACGAAGCGATGGTGAATATTTGAGAAATGAATAAAGACCATAAGAACATCGGTGCTGTGATCATTTGAGTTTTATCGTGTATTTTCAACTGTAAATTAATGAATTTAAAAATAATATACCTTTGTAACTGGTAATATTTGAGTTTTATTAAAACATCCATAATTTCTTACGAGTTTTTTCCCTTTGAATTTGGTCAAATTGGAAAGCTCTTTCGTAAGTATCATTGATAAAAATATCAAACCTATGTAAATTACGGAAAAAAATATACCAATTCGGCACCATCTACTTTTTCCCTGTACCAATAGAAAACAGAATTGTTAATTTTTATTACAAAATTTCATCCATTCGGCGTAATATGTATGCTTAATACGAAAAAGTTATATCTTCCGGTTTCCGTTTGAAGCCTTTCGTGAACTATTTCATGCTTCCTTTTTTCTCCGGTTGAATAAATTTATCATAGAATATTATTATTATAATCATTACTTACCGTTGTTGTATTTGATTTATCAATATTAAAAGGCATGGCTCCGAATATTTTAGAAAAATAATAAGCCACACTAAAAGAACGAAAAAATACATCTTTGGGGTTGGGCTCGCTCATTGTGTTTGTGAATATGGCTCGCATTAAACGAACCTTTACATTTATTTGGTGACCTTGGTGTGATATTGAATAAATTTACGGTTAAAGAAATATTTTCATTTTGACGTATAATGTTTTGCGTGTGTGTAAGTCCAAGTATATAGGCACGTGCTTGTGTTTGTATGTGTTTTTTTTTTTTTTTACTTCGGTGCTTCTTACGTATAAGTGTACTGAAGTGTAATAACTAAATATGTAGTTATGACGACACCAGCCTGAAAATGATGATAGGTAGTTTTAGGGAAGTGATTTTTTTTTTTTTTTCAGAAGGTAATGAAATTATTTACTTATATTTCTTACCGAAGCCAGAAAAGCTGTGTTGATTGTCATGAGATTTAAAAGAATGAATTTAATATCTGTATTAGACAACCTTTGTTGAAATAATTCAGTCTGAAAAAAAAATAACGCCAATTGTTTATTCGTGTGATAAAAAAGAAGAGCATTCTGCGATGGTTTTTTTTTATGCGTGGTAAGGGACTAAGGGTACAGGTAAATATTGGAATGAATTACTGAAATTTTCGAAAAGCACATTTAAGACCTTTCACTAATCTGCATACCAAATTTCAACTTTCTAGCTCAATTTGAAGAGGAAATATTAGTAGAAAAAACTTGAAAAATAAATAAAACCGACCAAAAAATCGCTTTTTCGGGACTTTACAGGGATGCAATTTGCCTAAAACTTTTGTTTAAAAACAAGCAATTTTTGCGATATGCCGTACAACTTTGGAATTTTTATCGATTGGTTCAAAAACGAACATTTTTTGCGATTTTAGCTTTTCAGCACCCCTCACCCAAATTTGGGCACAACTTAATTTTGATCCGAAGTCATCCCACTCCAGATTATCAACTCCATCCCTAATTTAAGTCTATAATTCAAATTTAATCGATTTTGTTCGGTATCTAGGTGAGCAAATGATTTTTAATTTAGGAGAAATGGTCGTGATAGTCTTCTAGGACCCCAAAACAGATTTTGTTGATATTCCTCCTTCTCCCCCTTGTACCGAAGGTCTATATACCGTAATAGCCTGGTTTTCATTGACAATATGACGTAGAAAATGAAACTAATAAAATAAAAGGAATAAATATCTGACGTAGCCAAAAATGGTCTCGATTTTGTTAATACCTCCCCCCCCCCTTCTTCCGCCACTGGTCGATTGTGCCTAACAGCCTGGTTTTCGCTTTGCAACATGACGTAGAAAATCAGGCTAAAAATTAGAATATAAAAACAATAATTTTACTTACTTGATATTTTTGAATATCATTTAAATTTCGACTTTTCAAATTACTCAAATACATTCTTGATTGATAAGCCTGAAAAATAATTGAAACAAATCCGAATGTCCATTTTAATTATTTTACATCCCGTTTCGTTAATTTAAAAATTAAGAGTAATATAACTGGAGTGAAATGCCTCGTACCTATACTCGTATTATCATATCAAAACAGGAAAAAAAAAAGAGTCAACTGGATAGCTTATTTTTTTACTTAACCTCATACCCGAGATACCTAAACTATTTTTAACTATTTTTTTTTCTTTTTTAATCGGCGACATAAAATACTATAATTAATCAAGAGGGGCATTCTTCTCGACTCTGTAGTTGATCAAGTACCGATGCGCTTGAAACGAAGGGCGGAAAGGCAAGGGGGAAAAACATTTGCACAGCAAACAAACCTGTTCTATTACTCCAGAGGCCAATGTGCAAACCATAATTACTCGTAAAATGTAATAAGTGACCCATAAAAGTCCGGATATCCATAGCGTCCAATTGGTATTTGCCCTGTACTCGGAAATAGTGGTGAAAAGTACGCTGACAGTGTTGAAAAAGCATACGGCGATATTCAAGGTAATTTGAATTTGGAGAAGTGAAATTATCGAGCTAATCATACCGCAGAGAGTTGTATGAATGGAGTTTATTTCTCCTATGGCCGGATGCTGAGGAGGAATGTCTATGAATAATGGGTAGAAAATTAATAAAAGAAATTTTTTAACGGCGATATTATTTTCTGTAGTAAAACATATTACGTAGTGTTAGGCTGGGTACGTCTATGTCTATACGTACCGGCGAATCGTAGTCTCGGCATGGCTTTATAGAATGTACTGGGTGTTATTAAATCTTCCATGAAAAGCCCAATATCGTTTATGATTTCGTTTACACGATAAAATCGGCTTATTAAAAAAATACAACAAGACGAAAATTGTAGATCGTAAGTTGTCATGCTTAATTTACCCAAATCCTGAAAAATAAAATATTTCTATTGAATTCCTTACGAAATTCGTGCATATGCTACTTGTTGACCATGGTGTTAGATATATTGCCTATGATACCGTTGAAGGCGTTAATGTCTTTATTCTGTTGAAACGAACGTTCTTTTGTAACCTGGTTCTGACGATGGAATAAGTTGCTTACGAAGTATTTGCAGGCGATGGCGATCTTCGAGTTGATTGAGAATTACTGCGTTTTGTACGTACTTGTAAAATCATGTTGAAAAAATTACTATCTCTGTGGGTTGGAAAAAGACCCGAATATTCGACGCCGCACGTGAGAAAAAATATTAAATGTATACCGAACATCCAAATCATGCTTTTATACAAATCATGTTTTCGCATTTTCCTAGTTGTCACGATGCCTGTAAAATAAGCATAAAATATTTGCACAATTAATACTTTCTTTGGGAGCATTAAAAGTTAAAATGACATTACCAACCACCGATTCCATCCATATTTCGACCTTTTGCAACGAATTAATTATCGCAGGAATTTCTCGACTAGTAAAATAAGTCGCCAAGATATTAAAAATGGCAGCCAAATTAAAAGTCCAATTTTCCGTTGTTAGTAGAATTTTGGCAATTTCTTCGTATTTGGATTCCTGTAAAAATTCAATTGGATTAGAAAATTTTTAAAATCTATTTAGATAATATACGTCGCTTTTATAGATACCACAGCTGGCTTGGAACTTGACTCATTAAAAATTTTAGTCGTATTGTTACTTGTGCCATTTTTTATCGTTAGTAAATCCAATATTTTGGTAACTTCTTCATACTGAAATGTCTGTAAAAAAGTTCAACAAAAAATTTTTTTTTTACGTTTTATAGATATTGATACGAGATGATTATATCGTGGTAATACCATTATGGTTTGCTTGAAACGAAACTCATTGATCCAAGGGCCCATTACGTAATGAATATGACTGAATAATGTCAACGTTAGCCATATCGTGCATATTGTGTATCTTTTCAAGCACCTTGACATTGCCTGCAATATAGGAAGTAAATTAACTATACGACGATGTGTTTAGTTGGAACGCGTTCAAAATCTTGCCAGTATTCGGTTTATTTGAAATAACCATTATTAGCGCAAGTTAATTAACTCGTCGTATGATTCGACGATTCTCTCGTTTATCTTTGCTGAACGTAATACAAGCGTAAGATGTTTTACAATGCGATAAAACCATTAACTATTTTATTCGAACTGATGAACTTACTTTAATCATAAATGAAGGTACAAGCTGGGTACTGCATATACGGGATGTTTAATGTAAAGTTGGAAAAGTGTTTAGTAACGTGTTGAGAAAGTTTTATGCTTATGGGTGGCTTTAGAATGGGTTAAAGGGGATAATGCGAGAGAAGATTTGCTGTTTGAATATACGCGAGAAATTATATAGACACTGCTTAGGCTTACATATTTTCTCATAACCTATTTTGTAATACTAGTTGTGGGATTTTGTAATTTAAGCAGTCATTACACCTGAAAAGTTCTTCTATTCTGTGTAAGTCGTAATAGAAATTGATGTTGGATAAAAATTACGTACATTCGTTCGTATACTTAATAAACTTAAACCACATTTTACACACATTAAAGCTGTTTAGTAAATCTGTACGTATGGCTTTTAAATTCGTTTTATTATTCAGCCATTTACCCGATGTGAAATTTCATTACTTGTACCGAGTGTTTCGCATTGACCTCCCTTCCTTTATACCTACCAGTGATGGGTCAACTCAAGAGACTTACATGTACCCACGTGTATAATGGTTAACATATCGAAAAAATCGAAGGAGCTGAGATATGCTATTTTCAAAATTTCATCCAAACTTCCCTCTCACTTTGAAAATTTGAAGAAATATAATTAAAAATGATAGAAATCCGCTGTTAGCTCTAAAATATAGTATGTATTCTGTGTGTGGTATAAAAATTAAGAGTGGGGGTGAAGTAGTTCGTAAAATATGGCAAAATAAATACAAAAAAACGTGACTAATAATTTGTAACTTTTTTAGTTTTTTGTGAATAACTTTTGAAAAAGCTGTTATGAGCACTTCATTAAAAATTATAAAGTGAACGAAAGAGCACCTTCAATTTGGTTGTTGGTAGGTGAGGGGGGGGTGTAACACCAAGGGTTACAATTATGCGGCGAAAAATAATACCAATTGAAGAGAAAAAATGTTTAGTCATTTTTGGGCAAACAGAAAAAAATTCTAATTTCGAAGGTAAATGCGAGAGAGGCAAGGAATTTGAGTAAGAGACTGTGCTAAAAAAATCTAGAGTTGGTATGAAGTGGTTTGCAACCAGTGACGATGGAAGTACAAGAAAATTTAGTTGAAAATTTTCAGTAGATTTTTAGTGGCAAATTCGTAATAGGAATTTCATAGTTTATATACGAAAAATTGAAAAAAAATGAAAATTTCCAACCAAATTTTTTTGTACTTATATCGTCGCAGGTTACAAATCACTTCATCACCGCTCATAAACGCATCCAGAAAATTTTTGAAGTGGGATGGGGAGGCTAAACTTCAGATCTCGAACGCAGCGAGGGCGAAATTTTGAAAAAAAAATGGTATTTTTGAACCATAAAAGGTAATATTTCTCGGACATCGGATTTCAAATTTTTGAAGTGTTATCAAGAAAGTGATAGGTTTTTAAAGATTTGGGTATTAAATTTAGTGTAAATTTGAAAAAATTTCAATTTTTCCAACCTAAAGGGGGAAGGGAACTATAACTCAGGTAGCCCTCTCTTGGGTGCGCCACTGTCCCCATTCTTAATTTTTTTACCACAGTCCCTCACTCATATTCCTTGCCTTATAGCGCAATGGCTTTGCTACCCCCACATTTACCTTCGAAATTAGAATTTTTTTTATATGTTTGTCCAAAAAAAAGTAATTATTTTTTTCTTCAATTGGTATTTTTTGTCCTTGGGGTTATCCTCCCTCCTCTCATCCAAACACCGAGTTGAAGGTATTTTCAATGAAAACAAGGCTATTAGGTACTAACGACCTGCGGCAGATTAAGTGGGGATATCAACAAATTCCGTTTTGGGGTTTTAGAAGACCATTATGACCATTTTTGGCCAAGTTAGATATTTATTTTAATTTTATTCTATTTTTATTCCCCCCTCCCTAATAAAAAAATTGTTTGCTCTGCTCCATACTGACCAAAACCGATCAGATTGGGGGAATAAGCTTGGATTGGCGTGCCAACTGATCGCCTAGAATAGGGATGATCTCGGATAAAAATTCAGTGGTGCCCAAAATTGGGGAAGAAGGTGCTCCCAAGCCAAAAACATCAAAAATGTTCCTTTTTAAGCTAATTGCTGGAGAGTTCAAATTTGCATATCATATCCCAAAATTAGCCTTCTACGTCAATTAGGAGGAGAGATATGATGCTATTCCTTTTTTTAAGCTCGAAAAAGATCTGCCTCTCTCTTACTCTCCTCTAAATTGAGCCAGGAAATTGAAATTTGGTATGTAGATTTATTAGGATTTCTAGATGTGCCTTTTGGGGATTCTGACTTTTCTGCCTCATTGCACCTCATCACAGCCTTGTTTTTTAGTCGATTTTTCTTATTCTTTGAGTTAGTTCTTCGCATAACGCCCCTCCAAATTAAGCTAGGAAGTTGAAATTTGGTAAGTAGATTTAGTAGAGTTGCTAGATATGAGGGGGGAGGTCTCTACTTTCCAGCCCCATTGAACCCCTCCCACCCTTACTACTTACTCGGGAAACAGCGCCGCATCAATTCACATAATTTCTCGCTTGTACTTATTTTATCATATTTTACGAATCCCTTCACCCCTACTATTGATTTGGATACCACTCATACTGGAGAATATGTAATATGTCTTTGAGCAAACAGCGAACTTCTATCCTTATTAAACTTTTTTCTATGAAATTTTTAAACGAGCGCATATCTAAGCCCCTTTGATTTTTTTTTGTATGCTAACCATTATACATGTAAGTATAATGAGTTGCCCCATCACTGGTATAAGGTTGGCGAGGTTAATGTGGAACACCCGGTACTTCACGTAAACTTCACAGGACACCTGGTATATAAACTTGCGTACATAGGACCAGTTAATCTATGTGTAGCTGAAATTAAATAATTTTTCGCTTTGAGTACTACTCCGCTTACCCGTGGAATCTTGGTCTTGGTTGATGTCTGATTTTCATTATTCATCGAGTGCACGTCGTTTGTCGTGTATAATGGCCAGGTTCCAAATAATGCCGAAACAACATAAGTCATCCATAACGAATAGTTCTCTTTCAACATACCGACCGCGTTTGTCGGCCGACAAAATGTAATAAGCGAAATGAACCTAACTTGTAGGGTGATTTTTTCCGAATAAATGTTATCATTACAAAATGCATCCGATTATCGAAGCAGCACTCGATTTAATGAAAATTCAATTATTCAAAATACTTTCCTATCTACCTCTGTGTACCTGTCTGCTACTCGACTAACAAACGATCGTATTTATTTCTTTTTCCAGATCAAGATATAGATTTGGGTCATCGATCATCTAACACTACGAAAAATACAAAACACCCGAATTTAACCTGGGAACCGTATTTTTGCGTTTTGCTGCAAGATGAACAAACATTCACTGCTTACAGAAGCGAAGATTTATCGGTAAGAGAAGATTTTTCGTTTTTTTTTCTTTTTAAATGGTAATGATATTTGTTAAGTATATCGAGTTGGTATATGTTTTGTAATGGGACGAAAAAAAGCTAAAAAAAATTAATTTTGTTAAGATTTATGGATATTAATTACCTATTTTTATTATATTTTCCGGCTGCAGATTTTCGCTGGAACATTCCGAGGCTTTGGGTTGAGGAACAAGGTTGGTTTTTCTCTTTGTAGTCTTTACCTACTTTTTGCAAACGCAAAATTTGGCTTTAACGTTATTATATGCATGTTGTAGATTTTCCATTATCTATTTTTTTTAAAATTACAATTACCTATTTATTTTTATTGTTTAGGTTTACAATTTTTTTAAATGTAATTGCAATATTGAATTTTAAAGGTGGAAGATTACGTGGCGCTTAATTTTGCTTACGAGTATTGATATGTGGAATTTGGTTTTTTTGATAATTTTAGTGGCGTTGTGTAGTTCTGCTTTCTTTGTGCCATGAATTAGTACTCTTTATAAGCTATATAAATAAGTATTTTTAGAGGAAGGCGATCGAATGTTAGGTCTTTCCCGTTAGTACTTTTTTTAGTTACATGCGTGTATACTTGGAATAGATATTTTTTCTATTTTCCAAAAGATATTTTATTACCAAAGTACATAGGTAACTTTATGACGTCATAAATAATCAATTTATTTCAGCTGCTTGCTGAATAAAGAATTTTATTTGTAATATCCTCGACTATTTATAATGGCGGAATGGACTGATAAGTGCCCGCGTATATAATGATTTTATCAAAAATTTACTCACCTTAAATTCAAGTGTCTAATGTATTAATTGTCCTCGTATAACGTATATTTATTCAAGCTTGTTTACTTTAGAAATGTTTATTTGCGGAGGTTAATTGAGGTACCATAGTAAATATTAGATTTCAGATAAACTTGCTTTTAAAAGAAAATTTCTTTGGTAAATTTAACTTGAGAATAGAGCTAAGGCAATAACTTGATGTTTTAATATTATTTTCAATATATCAAACAAAGGGGGAGGGGGTTAGAGAAAAAATTGATTTTTATTTTTTGGTCGATAAGTACTCACGAGTGCGAGCGAACATCTCGTACTGTCAAACTCTAATTCAGACGGTTGGAAAATGCGTGTCGAAAATACCTCAAATGTCAATTTTCAGCTGCCAAAGTTGATGCATATAATAGAAGTGCCTTAAGAATTATAAATATTCTTTTTTAATCAAAAAGTGCTTTTCACCAGGTGAAGTTCTGATTGTAACCTTTTCTAAAGGTATCGTTTCGGAGAATCAATTTTGAGGTGAAGTTTCGAACAGACGTCAATTTCTGACCAAACAAAATGGTTTTGAGCGCTGTGTAAGAGACCTCCTCCTGCCGTTTTGAAAAAATTTATAAGTTGTAAAATACTCCCAATTAAGTGGGATAATTTTTTCAAGTTGTCACCGCAAATAGGAGACCCTTCAGGATATCCAAAAAATTTTCAAAATCGTTTGCAAGGCATATTTATGGTTGAAAGAATCGGAAAAATTTCGCAACACTTCCTCCAAGTATATCCTCGCTTGTGTACAAAGTTCGAGAAAAATGTGTTGAAAAAAACGCAGAAAATGGACGAAAAAGTATTAAAAATTATTGAAAGTTTGATAAATATTTGACAAAATTGGGAACAAAGTGCAGAAAATTTATCAAAAACTACGAAAAAATGTTGAAAAAATATGAATATTGATCTGAAATATGCAAAAAGTTGTCGAAAATGATTAGAAATTATTCCAAAATCAAGAAATAATTTTGAAAAATAAGCGAAAATTGACCAAAAATTAAAGAAAAATCATTGAAATTTGGATAAAAATGAGAAAAAAGTGCAGAAAATTGATTAAAAATTACGAAAAAAATTAGAAAAACAAGTGAAAATTAAACTGAAATAAGCAAAAATTTGTTAGCTCAAAAATCGAGAAAAAATGTTGAAAAATAGGTGGAAATTGACCAAAAATTGGAAAAAATGCAAAGAATTTATTAAAAATTACCAAAAAAAAAAATGTTTAAAAAAAATGTGTAAAAATTGACCAAAAATCGTAAAAAAGTATTGAAGTTTACATAAAGATTTGTAAACAGTGCATAAATTGATCAAAAATTACGAAAAAAAATCGAAAATTGATTGAAAATTAACAAAAAATTGCGATAAAAAATTATTGAAAATTCGCTAAAAAATTGACAAAAATGGATGCAAAATGCAGTAAATTGGTCAAAATTTACAAAAAGCTCTTAAACAATTTGTGAAAATTGAACAAAAATCGTAAAAGAGTATTGAAATTCTGATAAAAGTTTCATAAAAATGGTAAAAAGTACAAAACAATTATCAAAAATCACGGAATAAAAGTTGAAAAATGGTAAAAATTTTCATTTTTACCATATTTTTAAATATTCTTTCGTGATTTTTCCTCATTTTCTTCATTTTTTCCAATATTTTAGGTCAATTTACTGCTAATCTTCAACATTTTTTCTTTATGATCATTGTTCGATGATTTTTAACGATTCTTTCTCTCATTGTAGACCAATTTACACCTAATTTTGAAAATTTGTTCGTGTTTTTTGACCCATTCTCTTCACTTGCTTTGCATTTTTGTCGATTTTTGAACATACTTTTAATAATTTTTTACGATTTTTGATCTATTTTTTGCACTTTTTACCCATTTCTGGTTAATTTCCAACCATTTTTCAACATTTTTCTCGTGATAGATCAATTTTTTGTACGTTTTACCCATTTTTTTCAAATTTTTTCCAAATTTTCAATGATTTTTTTGTTTACGATTTCTGGCCACTTTTTCCATTATTTTTCAACATTTTTCCATGATCTTAGATCAATTCTTTGCGCATTTTACTCGTTTTTGTCAATTTTTTAACAAATTTTCTATAATCTTCAGAACGATTTTTGGCCAATTTTTCCATTATTTTTCAACATTTTTTCATGATCTTAGATCAATTTTTTGCGCATTTTACTCGTTTTTGTCAATTTTTTAACAAATTTTCTATGATCTTCAGAACGATTTTTGGCCAATTTTTCCATTATTTTTCAACATTTTTCAATTTTTGATAATTTTTAGTGATTTTTTGCTACTTTAGGCCAGTTTTTACGTACTTATTTTTCAAAATTTTTTCTTATTTTTTGATGAATTTTCTGCATTTTTTTAAATCAATTTTTTACCCAATTTTCATTGATTTTTAATGATATTTCTTATATTTCAGGTTAATTTTCACTTCTTTTTCTAACATTTTTTTGTGCCTAATTTTCATTGATTTTTAACGATTTTCGGCCAATTTTCACTACATATTCACGAACCCTCCAATAGTACCTGCAGAATTTTTTTATTTTATTTGAATTTTACAATTTATTAAGGCACCGATAGTACAGTATATTATGTAGTTGAAGTCAATGTAGTACACATTACGTAGTATTATTATTATACGTATTATGTATACTTATTACCTGGCAATTTCATTCTACATGCTTGGACACGTCTTGATTGAACAGTTAGCGTAGAATTCATTATCAAAGCTTGAGCCTTTTAGAATTTACAAAATGTACTTACCTACGTATTTCCTTCGTAACGTCATGTCATCTGGTCAACGATATGTACTGCGATTACAAGAACATCGTGTGTTTAATTCGCTCGATTAATTTTGCAGATCGGAGACGCGCTATTTGTAGATCTACCGAGGGTACGACTGGACGGCGGTGCGAAAGCCTTTCGCCAAAAATGGGGTTACGATGTCGCCTCTCCTTTGGGACTTTTGGAAGAAGTAGACGAAGAAGATGACACCAACGAAGATACGAGTATCTCTGAATCAGCATCTTTACGCGAGGATATACCGAGCTCCGCTTATTCACCGATAGGTAAGTAAGTTACCAATAAATTTCTCAAGCTTAACGAGTCGACCTAGTTGAATGTACCTATCTAGCTGGTAACTGCCTACGCGTAACTTATTGTTTTGTATACTCGAGTAAATACGAATGGGTGAGATTTGAAGAATCATCCGTGATTCCCATGATTTTGCACGGATCGAGCAACCATTACACGTTTGATGAAGCAATTGCACGCAGTATTGTGGTATCGTCGTATACGATACGTATATGTGCGTTACTCAGCTGCGTACTTCTGCATGTACACGTTCAAGTGTCACAGTGTGCGTTACATTTGTAGTGTTGGATTCGACTAATAGAGTATATGGTCACCGGTTGGTCGTATAGTAACGGTATGTGTCAGTCGGAGCCGCCGAAATATCATCGGCCACGTAAAAACAATACATTTGATAAGGATAGCTTTTTATGGAGGTAAAAGATTTCCGGAGTTGGGCGTAACCTTAAAGAGAGTCGCGTACTCGGCTCCGGAAATACGATATAGTTACGGTTGGCTCGTTAGATCATCGTACTGACATTTAACGCTATTTATTGTTATTTTTTTCCTCCTTCCAAGTCTCAACGAAGAACCGTATGTTTATCTCCTGCAAGACAAAACTCAATCGGTTTATTGTTTCGATTTGCCAATGTTCGCTGGTTCGCTATTTCGGTCGGGTTTTTTCTCCTTCGCTCGTAATTAGGTCGTGGTTTTTTTTTTTTTTTTTTTTTTTGAAAACCTCTGTTGTTGTGTATGTGTATGTTCGATGCGATATTGTTAGGTACCTATATATGTTTTGTGAGCATATGAAAAGGAAAAAAAAAATTCTAACGGAATGAGTATATATGTATAATATTATACGTGGTTACAAAGTGACGTAATGATCCCGATAAAAATATTCTTTTCCCTTTCCACTGAACATGATAACAAAAAAGCGATTTATTCGTACAGAGTTTATACGTGGTAAATATTTTGCCTAGATGTGTGTGTGTGTGCGCGCCGTACTATAATTACATATATGTGTAGATTGTGTACCTAGTAAAATCACCTCGGGTCGTCGGTGAAATTACGAGTATTCTTTAAATTTGGCCAACGATTCTTCGGTCGTGTCTTTTTATCATGCTAAAGTGATCGTTGATTGTTATAAAATGGCTCATAGAAGAGTTTGGAAAACTCTCAAGAATCGTAAACGTAATTCAATTTGTATGGCTATCGATGAAGATGGTAGATCTGTGCCCAGTCGTAAGTATTGATCGATCATGTTACCAATAATAATGCAGCTAATTAATTTGTAATGTCTGTTGCGTTTCTCTTATTGCGCACTATTTTGTACTATTTTTATTCGATTTACTTGGAAGTAGTTGAAAGAATCACTAACGTGAAATGAATGTGTAGCATGGAGTAGCTACGTTGGTCACAATGGTCGTAAAACTTTTAAATATTGTAGCAGGAAGATATGTATACGTAGGTGTACCCCTTCCGAATGTATCGTTGAATAAAATAATTCAACGGTGTGGTCGTTATAAAATTGTATATTTGATTTATCTCGCTTGAAACGGTATTTTTTCGAAAAACACACGTTTATTAATCCGTTTTAAAGGTCTTCGAATGGATTTTTTTAGCACAGCTTTGATGTGGAAGGTGTTATTGGATAACATTTTTAACAAAACATTATGTAGGTATTTGTACCTACGAAGAAAAATTTCCTGGTTGAAATTTCGTAAGTTGGAACAAAATATAAAATGAAAATTGGTTTTCCCATCGTGAAATGCACATTTTACAGAAGAAAACCATGGAAAGGCGATTTCTTCTTATAGTGAAGTTTAGACTCGATTCTAGCTGACTGTGATTTTTAAGGAAGATTTATGATATTTCTAATGATTTCGAATACTCTGTAGGCTCCCATAATCGAATCCTCCATAGTTAAATTCAATCTATTGAAATAGTTTAGAAATATACGTGGTATATAAAGACGAGCTTGATTCTAGCTGCAAGTCGTAAATTATTATCAGCCGGTGATAGGTTTTTCGTATGAAAATGACGAATCGAACGTAATTGAGATACTATCAGAATATGTTGGCGCGATATCAATGAAAACGAAATATTATCATTTTTGTGAATCATCCGAATAAGATTCTGTACAAATGAATCTTCCGCCGAGGTTTAAAATTTCAGATATCAGAAATTGATATTCTGCTCGAGAGGATTACTATGATATCGTTTACTTCGTTTTTTGAACATTGCTCAGTGATTTGGGAAGGAGGCAGGTTAAGCTCGGGTTTAACGAGGTTCTGTAAATCATCATCTTTAGGTGTGTTTTACGTATTGTTCATTTGACACCATTTTATAGCTTTTTTTTCACCACATCCCTCCAACTTGCGAAAAAAGCCTGAAATTAAAGTACCCTAAAGAGCAATTACTGAAAAATGATGCGTGCAATTACTTTTTAGAGTTGAAAAGGAAGGAGGAGCAAGGGAAAGGGTATTCCTGGATAAGAATAAACGAAATGTCCTCGATCTGAGATTTTCAAAATGTTCACAAAATATCATTGAGTATCTTTGAAAAAATTTCAGGGCCAAAGAAATTTCCCCTATCCCATCCGCCTCATTAAGACCATCTAAAAAAGTTTCTGTTTTGGAAAAAAAAAACCTCTATATTCACGCGTATTTGAAGAAAAATCATGGTTTTAAGTGTACTCGGTGTATTTTATTAAAAATTTTCTGAAAAAAATTTAGGCAATTTTCATCTATCATCACGAGTTCTTTTATTAAAATTTTTTTAAATTATTTAATTTTTAATTTCAATTTTTTTTTATTTTTATCAAAAATTTTTTAAAATTAGACATCCGTGTCACATTTTAACATGAAAATGCAAATGTCATCAATTTTTTTTGTTTTTCCAATTTTTTTTATAATTTAATTTTTTTAATTATCTAACATTTTTTAATTCTTTTAATTTTTTTAATTATTAAATTATTTTTATTTTTTTATTAGACATCCATCTCAACATTTTTAACATGAAATGCGAATCATCAATTTTTTTTTATTTTTGGATTTCTTACTTACTTACTTTTTTCCATTTCACGTGCCATATACTGCAACTTAGGCCAGAGGCACGGATGGGAAAATTTGTTAGATTTTAGAAAGAAGTCCGGTACTTTTAAGGAAGTTGAATAAATTTATTATTGTAGGTTCATCATTCGTAAGGAGGGAAGTAATGGTAGTTGGGAGATTGAATCCGATGCGATAATTTTTATATAAGGGACATTCTATAAGAAGATGCTGGACTGTTAATTGGACAGAGCATGATTGACAGAGGGGTGGTGAGGTTTTGGTGACGAAATGTGAATTTAAAAAAATTTTTTAAACAACATTTCTATGTATATAAAGTGCCCAAATCATCGAGTTTTTGATCAAAAACTTCAGATAAAAATTTTAACAATGTGGCAAAATCCTTGAAAAAATATGAAAACCTCATTTTTTTAGTGCACCTGAAAAATCGTCTATGGAGAATAAAATTGAAATTTAGCGTTTCATCATCTGAAATTGATGTCCTAAATCCACTTCGGTGGGGAGGGGGTGGTGTTTCTAAAAAACAATTTTCTTCGTAATTTTTCCAAAAATTATGAAAAAACGCAAAAAGTGGCATAAATTTTTTAAGAACCCCTTAAAAATAAGGAAAAAGGCAAAAATTTCCCAAAAATAATCATTTTGATTTCAAACGTGTTCAAAAATTCCATTTTTTTTTAAATTTCAAAAAAAAAGTTTTATTCGAGTTTTTGAAAATTTTGAAAATTTCAGAACCCTGAGTGAGTTTTCCTAGTTGAAAAATAGAGTTAGAGGGATGAAATTTTCACCATACCTTTTTGAGTTCCTTTCGCACGTATTGTGACCCATCCACTCGCAAATTTCCAAAGAAAAACAAAATTCGGCCCATCCTAATAGGTACCTCTTTCACCTACCTATCCAGTTTCAGCCTGCAAGGTTGATCTGGGCGATCTATTTCAGTTTTCTGGCCTAAAAAGCCTAAAATGGTGGAATTTTCGAGGTCTTAATTAGTGTAGAAGGTTGATTATTGAAAATGTTATACATCTTGTGATTTCTTAACGGTTGCAAGAAAATAAATCGCGAATGTGCTTCAGAGTCATCTTTTGCAGGTGCCTACGTAGTCATTGAAAAATTTTAATTCTCAGCCCCAAGGGCAAGTTGCCCTCTTTATCCTGTGCTATAGCGATTTGATTATATGGCGAACCGTTGATATTGGAAGAAATTTGAGGACACATTATCGATTGGCAATTTTCATTTTCTACAATTTCGCTTCCATGTAAATTTCGCATATGTCCACTGGATTTAATAGTTCTTTTTTCTATAAAAATTCAATTTTTGGGTTGAGTCGCTAATCGCATTTTTGCACTTGGACCTGCCCTTTACCTATTTTTCGGGAGTTTTAGCTCCTCTGCAGTAGCTTGGTAAACATTTTGGTGTACCTTTGGCAATTTGAATTTTTCAGCCCCCTTTCGTCTCTTCACAGTACAAATAAAAAATATTTTGAGTGAATTTTTCAGTTTTTTAAAATCTGTTTGCCTCCTTCCCCACGTAAGGTACGAAACCATCTCTTCACTACAGTGGCAAGACACGAGAGATGCTCATCTCAGTATGTAATAATTGTAGAAAATTGCCTGTTCATCGCAGTAAAATTATTTTTCTATTTGTATTGTTTTCATGTTTCAAAGTATTTTTTGCGAAACATATTTTATGGTAAAAATAATGATATTAAAAAAAAAAAACTTGCACCTGCAATCTGTATAGAATAGTTTTATTATATCAGCTATCAACGTTGAATTAAATACGACGCGTTAATTAATGCGCAATTAACCCTGTGTATGAAGTCACTACCAAAATTACATATTATCAAAAAAAAAAAAAAAAAAACAAATTTAAATATGTACTTCGGTAGGTTCATTGGCAATTCGTCAAATCAAATGTAACGATTTGATCTACGCTTTGATTAGTTGTTTTTGTGTGTTGTTATGTATTTGCAGTCTTATTTCAAATTATTAAATATTACTAAAATGTAAATTAAAAAAGAAAACGAAATTTAATAATTTTTTTTCTTCAAGTTTTATATTTCACAGAGGGATAAATTCGTTACGAAAAATACATTTTACCTACCTGATATGTGCATCATTCAAATGCCTTGCTGGTAAATGTTACCTTCAAAACTTTTTTTCACACATGACGTCCCAAATGATTCGATACTTTTTACACTTTACAAGTACAAGAACTGCATTAATTTTGTTTCTAAGCAGCTTAGTGTAAATAAAAATGTAATTTGTTTTGTTTGGTGTAGTGTGGTGTACAGTATACATTTTCTGTACTAGGTCTAAAATAATTGTAGAAAGTTTGAAGGTATGGAACTGGGAAGGGTGTTATGCTGCTGTGTATCTTTTACATGTAAGCAAAGAACAGAAATCCAAAGTTCAGGGTTTACTTCACGCTGGCTTTGTACACTGGAGCCGTCAAGTCTACTCATGCCTGTGGTTAGTTGAATAATCCGAATAAATTTTTAAATAGATGCAGTAAAAAATTAAAAATATAATTTCCTTATTTCCTGAAAGAACGAATCTGCGCTACGAAAGAATCATTTGTGACATAATATGTGAAAAAGGTGTTGTAAAAGATAACTTTTACCAATCGTAAATAGACAAGGCTGACCATGGACGATAGCCGTAGTTCTTAACATCGTATTGTCTATCCGTACAGTAACAGCTCCCTGAGCGCGCGATCGGATCGTATTTTAGGCAACGTCTCATGTACAAGGGAGGTTTAAATTGACGATAAGCAAATAAAAAGTTGATTTCTTTATATGATAATTCAGAATCTTCTTGATCGCATTCCTTTTCGCAATAACAATGGATTGTTGGATCATATCTACTCCATATTCCTCTGTAATTTGATGCAGTTAAAATTGTTCCTGCTATATTAGTTTTTAACATCTAATTAGATACATGAATTGTAGCATTTAAAATGAGAATTACTTACTCGTGTATATGGGTCACCGGTGGAGCGGCTGGGGATCTTGTATTTGTTTGTGTGTTTGAAATTTCAAAAAACGCATTAATTTATTGGCACGAATAGGTTAGTTGAATGTGAAAACAACCCTTGATCGAAATTCTGCTTCAATTAGTTCAAAAGAACGTAAATTTTTAAGATCGCTGTTTCTATCCATTTGGATATTTTTCCTGGTCTTTATGATTAAAATTTTGATGGGCGATGATCAGAACTGTGGAGAGTGCTTAAAAAATTTATTCATTGTTGCGAGTTAGGTTGCAATATCTTCGGATAGCACTTTGAATCATTTTCAATTCGGGAGTCAAGTGTTGGAAACATTTAAGTACAAATATACTGCATAAGAGGTACACGTATAACATTTCAAACCAATTTAAAGCAAAATTTTTATAAAGGGCAGATTTCACTGCTTTAATTTTAAAAAAAATTAATAAATGTTTCGGAATAAGTGACCGGTGGGTCATGGTAGACGTTGTCCACTAATTTGAGAAAACTTTTATCGCACGTACAGAATGCTCAAAAAAATACAAAACGTGTTTTCTTTGAAAAAAAAATCTAATTGAAAGGGTATTTTTCTGATTCGATATTTTGATAGCACACATTGAAGTGATTTTTCTGGATTTTTCAATTTTTAAAAAAGCACAGTAGTTTGCAACCAGTTATAAAAAATTTATAAAAAAATCAAATTACAAAAAATTTTTTCAAGTGAAAATTGTGGAAATTTAGTTGCTGATTATTTATTATTTTGCATTTTTTTTTCTCTTGATGGAACTGGAGAGGAGTTATACCATCAGGAAGTGAAGGGTTACTTGACTTTCTCAAGATAATATCACTCATCCATTGCTAGGTAGAGAAAACAATTTTTGGACAAAAAATGACTCATTTTTGATGTTTTAAATATATACGTAGAATTTTTTTGTATCTTGTTTTTTTACGAATGTGTAAGAAACAGTAAATCAAATTATCAGAAATTCCAATGTTTCAAACATTTGAGATATGAAAGAAATTCTGGATGTAGATTATGCAGTATTAAAACTGTGTCATTTGGGCTAAATTATGCTTTTATTTAGAAAATCTGTCAGAGGCGTGGTCACAATATTATCAAATTGACTTCAAAATAATATAGTGAAAATTTCAGCTTTCTAACTTCATTTTTTTAAATATTGCAAAATGAACTCAAAGTTTGATAATTTCCAAAAATATTCAAAAAATTGAAAAAAAAGTTTTTTGAAATTTTTTGCAAAAATTATTATACCTATTCATGCTTAAAATAATTATTGTTGGTAAGTTTTCATCATTTCCTCCTTTTTCAGAGGTTTTTTTAAAAATATCACGTTTTGCATTTTTTCCCGATTTTTTAAAAAGCTACGAAGGAAATTTTTTTTAAGAAACACCCTTTTGAAATGGATGCAGGACATCAATTTTAGATGATTAAATGCATAATTTAAATTTTGCCAATATTTGAGAAGATCTCAAAAATGTTCATTTTTCATGTCTAGTTAAAAATTTTTTAAATCCAATTCTAAAAAATAATTTACCAAAAGAAACATATTTATCTATTTTAAACCCTCGAAAACAATTTTTAATTTTTTTCTCTTTTTTTTTGAAGCATTTATACTGCATCTTTGTATATTGTGATCCTTATTTAAGAACCTGTGAAAAAGGCGCAAGCGAATGAAACTGTCCTAAAATGAACAAAGATAAGTGTACTTAGCTCATTTCACTTTGAGTTTATAGAAAAAAAAAAAACTTTCTGTAAGCTCCCCTGAAAATCGTCTATGGGAGGTAAAATTGAAATTATGCATGTAATCGTATAAAAGTAATGTCCTACATCTATTTCAGGAGGGCGTTCCACAAAAAAAATTTCCTTTGTAGTTTTTCAGGAAATCGTAAAAAAAAGCAAAAAGTGACGTTTTTTAAAAACTCTTGAAAACAAGGAAAATGGTGAAAATTTGTCAACGATGATCATTTTAAGCATATATGTGTGTGTAATAATTTCATTTTTTGGAAAAAAATTTTAAAACATTTTTTTTTTGATTTTTTGATGATTTTTGAGAATTAGCGAACTTTGAGTCGGTTTTGCAATAAATTGAAAAACTGAAATTTTCCAAAAAAGTAGAAATTCGGCCCACTCTAGTGATGCATTTCGAGAAAGTCAGGTATAACCCCTCACTTCTTGAAAGTATATCTCCTCTGCAGTGCTGGCTAGAGAAAAAGCTGTAGAATAAAAAATAATCAGTGTTTAATGTTTTATAACTTTTTTTTGAGAAATTTTTTTGTAGCTTCAGTTTTTTGGGAATTATTGACAACTGCTTGTGGACTATTAAATGAATTTTAAGATTAAAAAATTTAGAAAAATCAATTCAATATTTGCTATCAAAATATCAAACCAAAAAATACCCGTGTCAAGTACAAATTTAAATTCACCAGTTACTTATTCTGAAACATATACTATAATCGGATGTTTTCAACTCTTACTTATAGATTAGCTATGAATAATTAGTAAGCAATAGAGATTGATCGAGTAATTTTTCAGTTAATTTTCAATGATTCAAAATTTTCGTGCAATTTTTTTCCAACTTTTTGAATGAGAATATGACTTATTAACTCATCTTTGTTTTATCTCTGTTATCAATGTACGATTGAATTACTATGTATTTTGCCGCCAATCTATTCAGTATTCAGTTTAATTTAAACTTGGCTAACGTTAAGAAATATAAAAATATTTAAAATTACTCGTAGATATCTAGTTATATAAATGTTAAAGAATTATTTAAATAAGAATATTACGGTTGTGCGTTAATATCCGTTAATAAATTTACAGTGGTGACAATTATCGCTAAGGTAATCTTCATCGTTTTATCGCCTTCGAAAACAGAGCATTAAAATCTGTAAATAATAAAATTTAGCTTCATACGTGGTGAACAATTAAACACGAATATGCCATGGATAAACAATAATTAAATATTATTTTCCCATTTCTGGCTGCTTTGAGCATATAATTGCGTCAAATATTTGCAATCCAGTAAATAAATTACTGTGAATATACAAATTTCGCGCAGTATCGTCCATTTTTACTATTTTTACTATCACTGTTGGTCACTGGGCAGATTGAAAACCTGCTCGTAATTATCTAGTTATTTTACTTAATGGTCATAATGTTGATAAGTCACAAGGATACTTTCCTGATAAAAATGTCTCAAGTTGGTATCAAGTCATATAAAATATATACGTAGGTTACGTACCTAGTTTTGCGAACCATTAAACTAATAACCTGGACACTGATTTATTCGTAACTGAGTTATACTCTAAGTTTTTTTTTTTAAATGTTTGTTTCGATTTTGATTTATTTCACATGAATTCAGGTACTCGTAGTTGAAAAATATCACATTATAGATTACTAGCCAGTGACATTGTTAAATTTTTAACTAAGAATATTATTAGTTCAAGCACATAAAAATTTCAATAATATTTCAGACGAGTGTTGCTTTATGTCTTATGCTTGTATTAATAAATTGATTTTTTAGATTTTATTATTAAACGATGTAAAATTAATTAATGTTCTGAAAAAAAAAAAAAAAAAGGTATTGAGTAATAACAATACTAATAGAGAACATTACCAGGTTATTTGGAATAAATGTACAAAGTTTATAGTTTCGTATTATACACTTTCAAATAATATTATGTATTTTTCATACATCGGAATCAATTATATTATCGAAGTAAGGTATGAATTTCAAATTCTCAATAAATTATATAGTTTAATTGAATGCAGCACAATACAAAAGAAACAAAAACTAATCAAACAATGGGAAATTGTGCTACGATATCCAGTACCTTCGCATAGAGGTTTACATTAAAAACGAACTGTACTAATTTCATTCTTTGAAAATTTTCCCTATCTAATTAAAACAGGTTAATTAGGTGCAGCTTGATCGGAGTTTGAAGTGATATTTTGTAAAATGAAAATTTTGGTGATGGCCCAAAAAATTGAACTCAGCTATAGTGCATATTCACTACAATTTTCAAAATATTCAAAATGTCTATCAAAGAAAAACATTGTTGGCTACAAAAATTCTCTTTCGAAAAAATGTACCAACCTTATGGACGAATTTTTTTCCTGTATTCGATTATTTATTAATCTACTTATTCAATAAAGTTACATTATTTTCAATTTTTTCTGAAATTTTCGGTTTTATTGCTAGTTTTAACCTACAAAAATGAATTGACTTTTTAGGTGTTGAAACCGAAAATTTCTCGATAATGAAGACAATAATTTCAACGATCTTGGAGTTAGGAGGTTGGCTACCCTGTAATGCGAAATTTTTGAAGAACTTTAATTGGGATGCACTTTTCTAGGCTGAAAAATTTTTTGGACCCGTTATTGCGGTGAAAATCCCCTTTATTGGGGGTTTTTGAAAAATAAAAATTATGAATGGTATCATATAGAGATGAGAGTGGTATAAAAGAGGCGCAAAAACTCAAATCGTGCTTTTCAGCTCTGTGGCGAAGGTCCTACATCATTTTTAGGTGGTGAAAATGACGAAAATCTGTTTTTTTTTTTCGAAAATAACCTCTTTTTTAGGAACCATAGCTTCTTCTCCCCCTCCCACCTAAGCTAGGCTCACAAAATTTTGCGTGGTGGGTTTTCAACTCGAAGTCAACCAGTAACATGAGTTTAGTTAAAATCCGAAGTATGTTTTTTTTTCAATCGACTCTGCTGTTTCTCTTTGCAATTGGGGTTACTTTTCATTCTTTCGAATTTGAGTTTCACAAGATTTGAATCTAAATGAATAAGTCACGTTATTGTATTTAGAAATCTAGAATTTTGTGGATCAGTCGAGTTGTATGAATGGATATGCTTCCTTTAGAACTGTCAGTACGTTGTGAAAAGTTTCTCGCATATACACGTAGATAGCGCTGTGACCTACTTATTGTTACATTTCTCAGACACAGACTGCGTTAGTATGATATATACTTTGCTTCAATTCATGCCTAATTGTTACAATTACATTATACCACCGTACGTATGCTTTATTACATCTTTCAAGATCAATATTCTTAAAGGAGCCATATTTTGTACCCTTCCCCCTCCATCATTCCTAGCGAATTTTAATTCTTATAAAATTACAATAATTCCAAGCCCTCTGCTTAATTTATTTATGAGTAAAATAGCGATATATTGATAAATTGGAAGATATGAAATATAATCAATTTTGCATTTCAAACTATTGGAGATGTAAAAACCGGTTAATACACAACTTCCAAGAGTTTAAAAATTGGAAATATGAAAATTAAATTATTCCAATTTGTATAAAAATTTTTCAATTTCAAACTAGGACCCAATTACAGGTATTATTTTTGAAACATGAATATTAGTCTAGAATTTCATAAAAATGACTTACATTACGTAGCGAAATTTCCTTGAAAGATGATGGTCTCATTAGGTATCCTTTGCCTGTAGAAAATATAACGCTAAAAGTTTTAATTTGTAATTTCATGTTGGAAAATTCACAAACGTTCTAAGTAATTAAACCATCAATTAGAAAATTAATTTCATGATATTGTCATGTATATCAAAAATATTGCATTAAAGAAAATACTCGTATGATAATTTTTGTAGCCAGAATCGATTTTTTTTTTTTCGTTACGAAAATTCATTAATATGTATTTACTTATTCTATCAACTAGCGAACGATATTGAGAAAATTTTTAAATTTTAAACTTGTAATTTTAGTTTGGTAATGTTTATAATAGAAGTTTATATAGATAATGAATGTTTGAGGATAGTTCGAAGCGGTTATCAATTATCATGTTTTAGTGTGATTAGATTCGGTTTGAGTTTTACTTTGATGTTATATCAATAAGCCTCCTTGAAATAGAAATTTCAATAGGTATTCTTCCCAAATGTGTTGCTTTCACCTTCACAACACTTTCAGACTGTATTTTGACTCAAAGATTAACGAAAATTACTGGTTTTGGTTTCATAACTTTTAGCCTAATATATAAATATATATATATATATATATATAGATACTTCATACGTATTGTCATAGAGAATTAGTCTCTGGGGAGGGGGAGAGGATCAATAAAACTAGTTTTATCATCTTAGAAGACCAATTATTTTTGGGCATGGCATATTTTATTGTGTTCATTAATAGCCTGATCCTCTATGTCATATTGTCAATGAAAACCAGACTATTACGGCTTATCTGCCTGTGGATGAAGAAGGGGAGATCAATAAAATCCGTTTTGTGGTCCTAGAAGACTATTACGACCATTTTTGGTCATGTCAGATATTTATTTCTTATTTTTTTAATTTCGAAACTAAAAGATTATTTAATGATTTAGAAGACAATTATACGACATATAGAATTTTATAACGGTACGTCAACGTAAATCATTAATTAATTTTTTCCGACATAACCAAAAATCTTAAAAGATTATTTGTTCAACTCGATACTGACTCAAACTGATCAAATTTGGGGAATAAGCTTCGATTAGCGAGACATTTTACATGTTGGAGTACGGATGATCTCGGGTAAAAATTCAGTTGCGCCCATATTTGGAGGAGGGGATGCTGAGGGGTCAGAAACGCAAAAATTGCCCCTTTTTAGGCCAATTGATAGAGAAACAAAAGTTGTAAGTTTATAACATATCCAGAAATCAACTTCTTAAGTCAATTAGGAGGGGAAATATGAGGGGTCTCCCCTTTTTTGACCTTGGAAAAAGGCTGTTCCTTTCCTATTGTAGACTTAGTAGAGGCCATGATGTGCCTTTTGGGGGTTTCTACTTTTCAGCCTCATTGCATTTTCTCACAACCCGGAAAAAGTTGTTTCTTTGTCGGGTTTCCTTATTTTTTGGAATATGCTATTCGCATATCTCCTCCCTCCCTTACCTAGTTGTGTCAGGAAGCCGAAATTTGCTTTGTAGATTTAGTATGGGTCCTACATGTGCCTTTTGTTGGTGTCCACTTCTTAGCCCCATTGAACCCTCCCTACCTTTACCATTGATTAGAAAAAAAGCACAAGCATCGCATTTATTTTACGAAGACGAAAATCATGCAAAAATATCGAAAATTGCTCAATTTTGAACCAATCGATAGGAAATCAAAAGCTGTATTATATACTTGAAAATTAACCTCCAGTTTTTCCTCCATTTTATTGAAAAAAGTAAGCTTCTGTAACTGTACCCCTCTCTCGCCCTCAATGAGTTGCCAGGCTGAAACTTGACAGTTGAAGTTATAAAAGCTTCCTCGCGTATGCTTTTTGGGGGTTACGACGTTTTAACTTCATAGCACCCCCTTACAGCCCCAAAATAGTGGTTTTTTGGTTGTGTTAGGTTCGGTTACTATCGTTTTTTTGAGTTTCTTCATCACATTTCCCCGTACAAATTGAGATAGAGGTTTGAAAATTGGCATATAGATTTAGTCACGGCCCTAATTATGTCTGTTGGGCGATTTCGACGTTTTAGCCCCATCACACTCCTTCGGCAATTTTCCTCTTCCATGAGACCGAAAAATTAAAAAATTTTTACATTAAGCTACTTTTTAATCAGGTTTTCCGAAAGGAAACCCCGACTATTACAATCGTTTTGTCTGATATGCTTTTATTTTTTTATTTATTTTTTTTCAAGTTAGTTTTCACGAGGGAAATAAATATGGGTAATTCTAATACATTACCATAGAAATCTTTTTTCACCGTCTATTTTTACACAACGATGACGAAAAGATTAAAGGTCGGCTATCTATTTAAAAGTGTACCTACGTTTCTTTCCAAATTTACGTTCCAATCAGAGGAAGGGAGAGCTGCAATGCATAGACGCAAAGCAGTATTTTAGATAGTTTTCATGATTGATAGATTTCTCTGTGTTGCATTTAGAAATGTTGGACATTCGTATTCAAGTTTGCTTCTAAACAGGGATCTGTACAGTTGAAGTAAGAGTGTTCTAGGTGGGTTGAATTTTGGGTTTTTAATTATTTTCAAAATATTCAGAGTTTTCATGAGATCCTGTTTGATAGTGAGGAAGTGTGTGGTCCATTTGAGTTTCTTATCAAATGTTAATCCGAGGAATTTTG
>FIZR01031620.1:0-23995 GCA_900060175.1 Ferrisia virgata | reverse complement strand
AATTTTAAAAAAAAAAAATAATTATTTACCGGTTAAAATTATGAAAAAAAAAAAAAAAAAAAAAAAAGATATTCCAATTCATTATGGTCTAATTGGGATGTTTTGGCTTGCAAGTTAATTCAAACAGAAAATACGTTAAAGGAAAAAAATGTCGGTACATTTGAGTAAATCAAAAAAACGTCTTTCTATAAATATATTTTCGCATGATTGCGTGAACTATATTTTTCCGCATCTCAAGTAAAAAAATACGTTTAATCAGTTTACTTCTAGCGTTATTTTCTTTTTCTCGTTTCCTTCTTTCTTTCTCTTTTTTGTTGTATAATCTAGAAAAATTCTTGGCAAAGGTAGGTATTTTGAGTAATTTACTTCGCTGGTGTGGATTTTTACGTATATTTTTGCATCGCCGTGCGCCCTATCATTCCAATGGTGTTTTACAGAAAATGCTAAATTTATCATTCGCGCTTGGTTGATTTTGGTTTTGTATGTCTACATTTGCTATATTCTTCAAGTACATTAGAATAATATGCGGTGTGTATATTTTCCGTTATTGTACAATTTTGAATGCATAATGTTGGTTAGGGTCTGTATGATTATTTTAAAATTTTATATTCAAATTTATTATTAAAAAGTTATATTTAAACTTGAATTTCGGCCCATGTATACCTAGGTACCTACTTGTGAAGTACACATAAACTTATAAACGCGGTTTTTTTTAAACCATCTAAATGATCAATCTTTTTGTATTGATATAATTGAAGAACTTGTTTTCAAAACAGCTTAAGTCAATTTTTACAAATTTTCAGTTAGTAACGCAATCTACCGTAGAATTTCCTCTCGAACATGATAACGTCACACATTTTGTAGAATTCACTTTTTTTCACCTGAAACGAGGCATAGAAAGTCAGGTTGTTAATTTTTATAATTCCTAAATGCCCTAAAGCCAAGAGATTTTAATAACGATTCAATTTTTTATTTTTTATAATCGCTGTTCTGTATTTCATTGTTATAGTTTTTTGAAAAGAATAAAAGTATTGTTTTATAATATACGAAAAGTAATGTAATTTTTGATTTTGTCCTATTGACTCAAAACCACAATATTAAAAAAAAAATTAGCATCCAATATCGTCAAAACAACAGGCAAGCGTAAAACAGTCTTCAAGTCCAAAAGCAGGTAATACAAAGTACCACTAAATAAGTTATCCTACGCAGGAAAAAGGAAATGTTGTTTCCAAACGGCACCACAAGACTTCAATCAAACATGTACTGTATTAGAAGATCTGCAGCATGGTTTTTTTTTCGCCGAAAACATACCAACAATAGCAAGGCTAGGTTATGTGGAGTAGGCTATGTTAAAAAAAAAAAGGTTTCATGCGAGCAAGCACCGCAGTTTTTACTGTTTTTTTTTTCAAAATTACTTTTTTGGACGAGCTACTGTGCAAGCAAGCGCTTCAATCGATTTAGATACACATCAATTTTGGAAAATTTTGACTTTTTTTCAAAAGTTCAATGAAAATTTGTTTGTTATGGTTCAAAACAAATATCCGCAAAATTTCAGTCAAAACAAATCATATTAACCTTTGCATGCCCCAAGGCAAGGATGGAAGCCTAAACGAAAAAAAATAAATAAAGCTCTTACTTTTAATTTTTGACTTTGATCATTAGGACTGGCTTTTGACGTTCAGCTTTTTTCAACTTTCGACTTTCAGCTTTTGACTTTGGTCTTTAGGCTCAAATTTTCCCTTTATTTTCAAAACCACAGCTTCATTCGTAATTAATACATTCATTTTCCGTAGACACGTCATCAATACATTCATTTTCCGTAGACACGTCATCAATTTGATAGATTCAAAAAAAAAAATCAAAATTTATTGTCAATTGATGCTTGCACATCATGGATTTGTGGTCATGTCATAATCCTGGGTCATGGGCCGCAGGATTAGGAAATAAAAATTTGAGCCAAAAAAATGGAATTCTCAGTTGGCTTTAGCTTTTCTAAAAATATAGCTTAAGTTTTCCGCTGACTTTAAAAAAAAAAAAAAAATCATCCGTTTTTTATGGGTTTTGGCTTTAGCTTTCGGCTGGCTTTTCATCTCTACCTCAAAAACCTCCAAATTTTTACGGAGTTGAACATATGGTGAAAACGAAAAAAATCGAAATTTGATCGAATCACGAGCAAATTTATGGTTTAAATCTTGAAACTTGTATGCATTACCAAAAGTAACTTCACTGAATAACGACTCAAAATGTATCCATGGGGGTACGGGGGGTCACATCTCTCTCAGAATTGCATAAAAATGACAAAAATATTTCGTACATGTATAACTTTCCCCTTCGGAACCCTTTGGGTTCAAGGCTCATCAGACATCTTCAAAAAAGCTTTCAGAATAATTCTGTGTAATTTTTAACCGCAGGTAAATTGGACACCCAAAATGAAATCTACGCTAATGATACAGGTAAAATGAGCACATATCAATATGTTAACAAAAACTTACTCCCTTGAGGCTTTTTCGTGCTCAAGACTCATTAGAAGTCTTTTAGTAAACAATTTGAAAAATTTAGGAATTTCTGTATTTTCGCTTTATATTGAGCGAGCTGCATCCTACCAGGCTGAGATTGAATCGAAATTTAATTTTACAAATTTTTACCGCCTATAGAAACTTGCTGGTGATCCTGAGGTATAGGTTAATATCACCTATTCGTTTGGACTTAAAATTTTGAGGATCTTAGTTTTCGACCAAAACTAAGCGTTTTGCAGTGGTTTCGAAAGAATTCAAAAATTTTCCATAGTTAGGCCATCTTAAGCGTCAATTTTTCACTTTTAATTAAGAAAACGAGAATTATCAAAGAATCTATAAAGTAATTATCGCATGATTTTTGAATTCAAGTAGAAAAGGGGCCAGGAGTCCTATGGACACGCTACGTTATTCGAAATTACTTCCTTATTTAAAAAAACATTAACCCGCTTGACCCATTCAACTCAAAACATAGCAACCGCCTTCATTAACAACTCCTTAAAAATAATATATAAGTTCATCTTATACGGTTTTATGATATTTTATTAATGTGCCCGAATTTAATAGTAAACTTTAGATTATCAATTAATGATTAATTATCCTTAATTTTTTTTCATGTAGCCAATTTATCTGCATCATTAATGACTCCCTGGTGTTCTACCATATCATGTGCCCAATTTGCATATACCCACAGGTACCATTTGAGGGAAAGCTATCGTCACAATTTTGATCATTTTCGCTTTTTTGTGAGAGCTGTACTTTCGCCTTGCAGCGGATGCCTTTTGAGTTGCAATTCACTAGAATACTCCGAGACGTGGTTCCAATTAAATATAAAAAAAAAGTGCTGTTAGGTCTGTTCACAAGTACCCGTTACATTGAAGCTATTTTTGTTAAAAAGAAATTTATGCTCATTTTCAAAGTGTAGAAAATGTTCTGTTTATAAAAAGTAAAACTCTGAATGCTGCAGTCGAATAATACTTCAGCTAAGGACATTCGAATGAGGTAAAAATCACAATGAGTATAATACGAGTACCAGTCTATACATTCATTATGCAGTGACATTTTTGAATTAAATAAATTCTTTGAATCACTCTGTTACTGCATGTATTTAGTGTCTTTCAATTTTGTCTGATTTAACGTATTAGAGGTGTTTCCAAACTTAAATTTTAGAAATAGCTCAAAGGGGTTTTAAATTGTAATCTCACCACGAAACACCAGTTGGGTATTAATTTTTATTGATCATGATAATTGATGACGTGTGCTTCTTTTGTAAACGTAAACATGTATTTCTTATTTATTAAAATTCCATACTAATCGCTACCTTATCAGATTTGGTGGAAGATTATCCTTTCATTTAATTTTACTTATTTAAATACGCTGAAATAAAATTCTTTGATAGTATTTTCGTTTTTACTCCAGTTTAAGCGATCATTCATGACAGATACTCCATAATTGAAGTATTTCAGGTAGACTATAATATACAATTTTAGCAAATTGAAATTTAAAATTTACTAAATATCGCCCTTATGTTTAAGAATAAACCCGTGAAAGAGAAAGAGAGTGATTGTAATAGGTATATCTACGTATAAATACCTGTACCTGGTTTACCTATACACATATAAAATTTTTTAGGTCTGAGTTTAAACAGATTGTCAGTAAAGTAAAAAAGCTTTCAAAATAAATTAAATTACGCTTGGGTTAGAAATTCTTCTCAACGCATTTAAATCCACACCTTTCGTATAGAATTTCGTATAAATATGTTTTATTAAAGTTTCTTGACTGACATTATCGCTTAAACCTCAATAAACTTTTGTAGTAATGGATTTCAAGAAATTATTATGTAATTACGTATTACAAGTAAACGTTTCATTCTTGTTCTTTTTTTTTATTAAAAATTTCGCAGATTTTCTACTCTTACATGTTGTCTTAAAGAATAAAAAGAAATTGTTCAAATTAATTTTGAGGAATACATTGAAGCATTAATTATATTCAAGTACTAAGTGTACGTTATTAAAATCCATCATTGTATTTTCTTGAGTTATTAATTGAATCGATGAAATTAGGAGTAATTTTTAACTATTATTAATCAGAATAGTTTCTCCATGTTTCAAATAAATCTTCACAAATTACCATAGTTAGAAACCATGATTCTTGTTTATGATGGTGATGTCGAATAATGACCATCTTTTACGAGTTTAGTTCTCTTTTTAAAAAAGTTTTCAAATCATCGGCAGAAAAAAATGCTGAAAAATGTTGTTCAAATATTGAGGTACCTCCTACTTATGAATTCAATTGTTTTCTCCAACTTCCTTACACACATACTTGACAAATTTGAAATTTATCATCAGTTAGCTGCGTTATAATGATGAAATATATGCACCTACCTATTACAGCAACGTAACAGAAAAACGATACAAATCGACTTTTAAAGCTAAAAGATGTCCTGAAATTATTACCATTTTTTTAACTTCTCCTTCAAATTGGAAAATACATTGTTTACAATCGTCTGAAAATTATTTCACTACATTGTGTCGTCCTCTCGCGAATAGGTACTTCTGCTATTCATATTTGATTAAAAATTAATTCGTCAGCTCGCGATGTAAAAAGTAAAGTAAAATTCGAACTTACGAAATTTTCAAGAAATATTTTCACATTATAAAGTCAATATTGTTTGAATATTAAAGTTTGAAAAAAGAAAAAAAAAAGAAAACATTTCGTCAAGTTTGATGAACCGTAAAATTAAATGTCAAAATGATATTTTAATTAAAAGATAAATAAATAAAAAAGTTGTCAAGTTTTCGATTTCATTTTTAACGAAAATTTTTATTGTACATATTCACCTGCTATATAAATTCAACTATGATAAATATCTGTGATTTGACATTTTCTTATGCAGATTTCAGTTGTCAAATTACATGCAATAATTAAGAACATAATACATGTATCTTATCGGATTAATCGTAGTACTTACGCAGGTTTTTTCTTACGTTAGTAATTAGCTTCTGAAACGCTGAGATAAGCAAAATCTTATAGTTCACTCACCTTTTTTTGTTGACATCGCGGCGTCATTTTTGTTTTGCATAATTCGCGGAAAATAATTCATTTATATTATATAATGCATACACAACACACACAATTCACAACACTAGTTGAAAATTAAAGTAAATAAATTTTTTTGTTAGATAATGCCGAGTACAAGAACAATACTACGCTTACGAAAAGTTACTTGATATAATTTCGAGTAAAATATAAATACTAAATTTTTGTTCGTAAATAAATATTTATTGCTTAAAAAATGAATAAAAGAAGTGTTTCAAGTTGTTAAAAATGATCAGTACACGCTCACATGTGAAAAAATTTTTGAGTCGTATTTTGCGTAACGCGTAAATATTCAGGAATGGGTTAACATCGTTTAACGAGAAGAAAGTGTGTTTTCGTGGATTCGAATGAATGCGAAGCAATCTTTTTTATCAGCTGTAACGGTGAACCCCTTGATAGAGCGTTTGCGCTTATTGTATATATTTCCCCGCCCGGATCCTATTTATCAAGCGATGTAATTATAAAGGAAAATGTTAATAATTCGGTTGCACAGGAAATGAATTTTTACAATTATTATGACTTGCTTAATCATTTAGAATTTTAACATTATAAATGAATATGCACATTTTTAAATGTTTTCCGACATAATGTCGATCAGTCTAAATTTAATCGTATTAGTGTTGTTAGTGTAGACTTGCAATGCCTACAAAAAAATTTTGGACTCAGTTTTATCGGCAAAGAGTTGAAGTAAAGAATCCAAGTGAACCTGCATTTTATATTTCATACTAAGTGTAAAAAAAAATCAAGCCTCATTTACACAAGGGAGGATTGCTGACTTGAATGTGATTTGATATGTGGAAGGCACGCTGTTCGGCTCCTCAAACTCTTATATCACCAGTGTACTTGTGTGAGTAATTTTTTTGTTACTCGAGCAATTTGGCATCGTTCCAAAATAACATATCGTTTTTCATCTTTTAAAATTTGTGCTTCACTTTGTGTCTAAAATCAATGTAAAGGTCGTAGTAATTTACTATAAATTTATTAGCTGATGAGCAGATTTTTAATAATCAATTTATCTAATAATGTGAACACTTTTTTACAGTCAATTAAGTCTTAATTAAGTCATGATTCTATATTTTTCAAAAAATATTATTCCAATAATGCAATAAATATACATCAATAATTAAACCCAAATTAAATATAATTGGATCCTGGGATTAGTAGGTGCTTGAAGCCTCGTTTTCTCTTTAAACACCAGCCTCTCAAAACTTTTTTTTGATTATTATTAATTTTACACGAGCAATTTGGAGGGGCGGATGAATTAATTTTCGTGGAAGGAGGGAATTGCGAATTTATTTATGAAAAAGGCGAATTTTATTTTCAAATTATTTTTTTCCAACCTTTACCAACCTATGTTTTCGGAAATTTTAGTCAAAACTCGTGTCGAAAAATTCCTTCAAAGCTTTTGGGTCGTGAAAATGCCATCCAGGATCTGGGGAATTTTACGCACCATGGTTTCTTAAATCCATCATATTTTCAGAAAAAAGCTAAAACATGTTATTCACTCGTCGTGTCAATTGTCATAAGCTGGTTTATGCAACTCTTGCGTCAGGCGAGTATGAACGTTCCTGCAGTGCACTGCTGAGCACATGTACTAGAATGGGACGAATTTTGAATTTTTTGAAAATCCGCGAACGACAGGGTGACAATAGTTGTAGAATGACTTGAAAAGGATGTGGGAAAAATTTCAGCCCCCTCATTGAATTTTTTAAACTTGCAACACTTATAAAAAAGTTCGAAATTTTTCAAAAAGTTGAATAAAAATTTGTTTAAAATTTTTCCCAAACTTGAATTATTATATATGTTTGAACTGAAAATGATTATTGGCGACAAGTTTTCAACCTTACCTCTCTTTTCAGGGGGTTTTAAAAAATATCACATTTTACCTATCTCACGATTTTTTGGAAAACTATGAAGGAATTTGCTTTTTGAGAAACGCCCTCTTGAAATGAATATATAATATCAAGTTTTAATGATTCAATTTCAATTTTATGTCCCACAGATGATTTTTCTGGGGTGCTTAAAGAATGTTTTTTCAAGAATTTCTTCACACCATTAAAATATATATTTTTCAGTAAATTTTTAGCAAAATAGACCGAGTACACTTACCTTCACCCATTCGAGACCTGTTTTCCCTACTTTTGTCCTTTTCAGAGGCTCTGAATTAGTTTTCCAAAATACGAAAATACAGTATAAATGGCTCACAAAAATGAAAAATTATCTTGGACAGTCTTAAAATTTTTTTCGAAAAACTATTTTCTCGAAAATTTTTTTTTGAGTGACCCTGAAAAATCGCCAGTATGAGATAAAATTCAAATATTGAGCTTGACCATCAAAATTAAATGTTCTAAATCCATATTTGGGTGGCGTTTTACAAAAAAAATTTCCTCCCATGTTTTTCAGAAAATCGTGAAAAAACGCAAGAAGAGGAATTTTTTAAAAACCTCTGAAGAAAGGCGAAATGGCAAAAATTTTCCAACGACGATCATTTTGTATTCAAACATACATTATAATAATTCTATTTTTAGAAAAAATGTTCAAAAAAAACTTTATTTGATTTTTTGAAAATTTTTGAGTTTTAAATGAGTTTTACAAATTGAAAAAATTTAGTTAGGGAGCTGAAATTTTTACTACATCTTGAGGTCATTTTACAAATATGGCGACCCCGTCGTTTGCAGATTTCCAAAAAAGGCAAAATTCGGCCCACCATAGTGTTTAGTAGAGCGTTTCAATTTTAGTTTTTTTTTTTCGAAAGTTAGAGGGGGTAGTGAAAAAAAGTTGTAAAATGATGTCAAATAAAAGTGCTAAAAATTTGTGGTCTTCAACATGACCCTTACCCCGCCCCTTTTATTTTAAAGTTTCAAAGTTAACATGAAAAGTTGAGAAAAAAATTCCTTTTTTCAAATTTTTTGATGTTAACGTATCATAGATCAAATGGGACCAAAAAAAACTTTGAAATTTTTTTTTTTTTCAGAGGCCTTAAAATTCTGTTTAAATATTTAAAAAATCAATCATTTAAAATTTTTGCAAGGAAATGAAATAAAAATACCAAATTTTTATGACATAATAAATAAAAGTATTTTTATTTGCTTTTTCAATTCAAAAAAATTCGAAATATTCGATTTTTTTCATTTTTAAACATGATTTTGAAACCTCTGAAAAGCAAAAAAAATTACGAATAAGTGTTTTTTGGCCTCGTATGGGCTATTATGGCACGGTAGCTCCAAAAAAAAATAGGTTTTTTTCAATTTTGGAAAGGGTAAGGATCGTGTTAGAGACCGCAATTTTTCACTACATTCATTTGACATCATTTTACCACTTTTTTTCATGTCCAACTTTCGAAAAAAATCTCGCCTAGCGTTCATTTGCATGTACTTAGAAAATTGCATTCTAGTCTATTTGAAGGTATATTTTTTTTGTTCATTAAAAAACTTTTGAATTATATCTCAAAAATTATTTATAGGTACAAACTACTCACCCCTATTTGTCCATTTGTAGAGTTGAATTTTTTCATAAAAACGAATCATGTATTCTTACTTTGCAATGAAAAAAAAAAACAAAATTACAATAACTCTTCCCTAAATTAAAGTATAAGTGGCTATGGTTAATCAATATGATATACTTACTATATGTACGTACTTGATGAAAAGATAAGAACTTCAATTTCCCTGGCTGCAACATAAAGATAAGTTGTATCATAAATATCATCTACTTCACAAATTTTATTTATCTGAAATTTTATGTCTCTTCGATAGATATCTCTGTTTACATTAAAGTAAAAGAAATTGTCCATTCTTAAATGTAGAATTTATTTGAGTAAATTTTAGGGACCGACGCGATAATAAATATACATAAGAAGAGGAGGATTAATCGAACACTCGGCTATTATTCTTATCATAATTTACTAGATACTCGTACATTGCAAGTTTCTGTTATTCAGAGTTCGACGTAAAGTATTTCTGCTATTTTAAATCAATTAAGTATCAGTTTGCTGTATGAATTTGTTTTCATTGGCGAGTAGTCTAAATAGAGAGGTATATATGTGGCTTGACAGTACATCAATTTTTTTAGTACCCTTGGGAACAGTGTGCATTATAGTAAAAGATTTTCATGACAAAACGTCGATTGGTATTTCAGTTTTTGGTGTAGGCAGTACGTGTAGGTATCATAAATACGTCTGATATCAGATGTTTCTGAAGTCTAAATCCTTCGACGTTGTAAAACAACGAGTAGGTACTTTGTACTAAAAAAAAAATTTGAATACCTATCTGCGTATTATAAAGATCGGAGAACTTGATTGTATTCTGGTGTATACATGTACCTACCTACGTAGGATTTTTTCCCGGACATCGTAAAATTGTAAAAAAAAAATTATTCCTAAAAATATTTGCGGATGTGGAAAAGAGCTTATTTTGAGACGAGTGACATATGATATTAAGTGCTAAAGTGAGTAAGTACATCTACCTACGTCAATATAGTGAATCAGCAGACTTTTAGAATTTTCTATGAAAAAAAAACATCGACAAAAATACAAAAATAAAATAAAATAAAATATATTTTAAAAACCGTTTTGAAAAAATATCGTTTGGTAATGTTATGTGGGATAAATATCTGGTATATCTAGCTACCTAAATTTATTTTTTGTGGGTCAGTTTGAAAAAAGATTAAGCTTTTGTATATGTAGGTTATAGGTAGATATATCCGTCATATTTCTTAAGTCAAAACACTCTGTGTTCTTTTTTCACTTCATACCTAACCTATACTACGATATTTTAGAAAATATCAAAAATGAAATGGAGCAGAAATATTTTATTTGAACGAGTGGTGAGTGTATATGATATCTTTCTGTAACAGTTTATTATAAACTGTCTAACCACTATGGTATTTTTGGGTCACTTACATACTTCGCATTAGTATATACTTTAGCTGCAGTGATAGCTACTTTGTGGTCATTTTCGCATAAACATCATTTATTTTCATTTTATAGAAAAGACAAATGAATAAATAGGCATCTTTATACGCAACGTCGATAACTTTAAATGTTTATTAAATTTGTACGAATATATTGAATGTTTCGCATTAACCTCGCTATCCTTGTACTACGAATGGGCCAACTCATGAGACTTACATGCATAATGGTTAGCATACCCAAAAAATTGAAGGTGCTGAGATAAGCTATTTTCAAAATTTCATTTTCACCCAAACCTACCGCTTACTTTGAAAATTCATGGATAAAAAATTAATAATGATAAAAATTTGCTGTTTGCTCCAAAACACAGTACATTCTTTCGAGTATGTGCGGTTGGTATAAAAGTCAAGAGTGAGAGTGAAGTGGTTCATAAAATATGAAAAAATAAATAAAAAAAAATTGGCTAAAAATTTGTAATTTGTTTTGTTTTTTGTGAGTAACTTTTGAAAAAGCGGTTATGAGCACCTCATTAAAAAATATTGAAATGAACGGGAGAGTATCTTCGACTCAGTGGTTGGGGTGATAACTCTGAAGGTTATATTTATACGATGAAAAAAAATATTTAGTCATTTTTGGACAAAAAAAGGAAAAAAATTCTAATTTTGAAGGTAAATGTGAGGGAGGTAACACGAGACAAATTACTTCTGAAAAAGTTGTTATGAGCTCCCCACTAAAAATCTTTTAAATGAGTAGTAGTATCCCCCTTCATTCAATGACCCGAACAGAAAGTTTTAAGGTTGCTTCACAATGTAAGTTCAAAAAAAGTGTAAAATTTCGAAATTTATCAATTTTTTTTTTTCTTAAAAATCTGTGATTTTTCCATTTCTTAACATTCAAGAACTTCCTTAAAATCCATGAATATTTTGACCTCCTTTTGGGGGCCAAGGTGGTTTAAATTTTGGTTTTTCAGCAGTAATTTCTTAAATAACACACTTATGAAACAAACGTTGAAACAATTGTAGGGTGCCAAAATACAAACGTTTTTATTCCGGGGGGGGGGGCTAATGGATGCACAAAATAATCATTTTTAAAAATTTCCTATTAACACAAATAATTTTCAAAAATTGTTGTGCATACTACTTCTCAATACTTTGAAAAATAAGAAATATGCAAGAATAACCCCTTTTCTCAAGGAAGGGAGGGGAGTCCTCTTCTGAAAAAATCTTGCTTTTCTCCGAGCGTAGGTCAATTACAATGAAAAATTTGAAAAATTGGTTTGAACAAACATTATAGAGCATTAAATGACGATCATTTTCGCTTTTTAATTTTTTCCCTAGGTGGTCATTAGGGCGAGCTATGGAGGAAGAAAAGAAATATACATTAGAAAGTCTCTCATTAATTAATAAGTTAAAACTCCCCATGGAAAGCCCAATTTGGTTCAGGGTTTAAATTGCTGTGAAAATCATGTTCAATGCCTACAAAAACCTCAGAATGAAGTTCATTAGATTTTTACCTGGCTGGAATTTATGTCTGTCTCTCATTAACGGAACACAATTAATGAAAGAATTTTCGAATATCATTTTTATTGTTTTCTTCATAGCTTGCTTCCATAACCAGTTACGGAAAAAATAAAAAAACGAGAATATTTATCTTTTGATGCTCTACAACGTTTGTTTGAATCAATTTTTCGAATTTTTTATTGCAACTGATCTACGCTTGGAGAAAGTTGCGACTTTTTCAGCAGAAGCCCCAACTCCATACTTTGAGAAGAGGGATTGTTCTCGTATTTTTCTTGCTTTATATTAAGCCGATTTTTGAAAATTATTTGTGTCTTGCGGAAATTTTTAAACGTGACTTATTTCTACATGCCCTAGCTCTCCGCCCCTGCCCCCAAACTTTTAGGAAAAAAAGTTAAAGAAGTAAAAATGTTTTTATTTTAGTGCTCTACAACTTTTATTTCAACATTATTTTCGTAAGAGCGTTATTTAAGAAGTTATTGCCGAAAAATTAAAATTCAAACGCTCTCAAAAGGAGGTCAAAATTATGCATAGATTTCAGGGAAGTTCGAGAATATTGAAATACATATTCTGCAGTACATATATACGGTATTTCGGTTTTCCATGAATTTTGTTCAGGCTCAAACCTAAAAAGCCTGAACTATTATGTTTTGGAGCAAACTGCGAATTTTTGTTATTATTAATTTTCTTTCTATGAAATTTCAAAGTGAGCGCAGGTTTAGTTGAAAATGAAATTTTTAAAATAGCGTATTTTAGCCCCTTAAATTTTTTAGGTATGCTAACCATTATGTATGCAAGTCTCGTGAGTTGACCTATCACTGGTATAAGGATAGTGGGGTGAATGCGGTACACCTGGTACAATATAGGTATAACTTAGATGCCTAAACTATTAAATTGAAAATAATAAGAGGAGCAACCGTTGTGTACTGGAGTTATGAAGTATAAATTCAATAGTAAAGTGAATAAAATTTGCTTAAAACGTGAAATTTGATGGGTAAAAAATGTATATAAGGATAAACTAACGTTATTTACTGGATTGTGGTGCGATGATTCTCTCCAAGTCTATGAAGAGGACTTTCTCCTACCATCACATTAACTCCATCCATGCCCCTCCTCAGTCAGAAACGAAGCCTATGATCTCTTCAAGAGAAGCTTGAAACTTTTTTGAAGTAGTGGAGTTGAGTTGAAAAATTTTTACAACACGACGTGGCAACAATTTAAAGCGATACAAAAAGCACAATTCCTGCAAGATTCATTGTTGATTCCTCGAGGTTTTAATTTACAGAAACGAAGTAAACGCGAATGTACGTGTGTCCGAGGGGATATTTTAACCATTATAAAATGCATTTTTTGAAGTCATGAGAAAAATAAAGGTCTTCGAGGGGTTTAGAGGATTAAAATGGGTTCCTCCTTAAATCGTCAGTCAAAAGTTGCTCGTCAAGAACATATCTTCATTACACTTGGGCTATGTGAGACGAAAATACGTATGGTGCAAAAAGTTATAAGTAAATTTTATTTTCAATAAAGACTAGATACTCGATGAAAAATCTGTCAAAACTTTAATACTTCCTTGTAAATTCGTTGCATTACATACATTCCATGCTTACGTTACGTATCCTCACTACATACACATACACACTATAAATAAGTGCGAAAAATTCTCAAAAATAAAGTGCTTTATTGGTTACTCGAATAGTATGAGGTATACCTACTTACATGTTTAGGTAAAGTTGAATATTGCAATAACCATTACATACTCTTTCACATCTGCTTACAACGTGCCCATATACTAGAAAAATAAAAATCGATGTGACATTGATTTATAGTGTTATGCTTTGATATAAAAAGAAAGTATAGATACCCAGCTTATCGGGCGTTTTTTCGGATTTACATCGCTACTTAATAATGTATTTGTTTTCAAGTGATGGGGTGTTGATTTACTTATTACGTGGATAGGCCTACATTACTTTTCTCAGTGATTTTTATAAACGTCGTATTTATTGAATAGAGTATTGACAATGAATAAATGTTAGGGATCAAATTTTTTGAAAATTCATTTCATGGTTATGAAAAGCTTGCTCCAGATTAGTTTAGTTCAGTTGTTTAACGCGACAGGAAATTATTTCACTATTATATTTACTTGTACGCGACGTCTACGTTAAAAAAAAATAATAAATCAATGCGGCCAGCAATATAAAGTAAATTGAACTAAAATTAACCGAAAACCCATCATATTGTTCGTATGTTTAGCGACTTTTTATTGAAGTATTTCGTTGCCTTGAAAAATCTTATTACATGCGTCAAGTTTTCAAAAACTAAATTATTTCAAACGTAATGATTTTATATCACCATTCATTGTATGTGTACCATCACGATAAAATCTTATTTCGCTTCGTAAAACTGTTATAACACATAAATTTAGGCTGATTTTGTTTTTTACTTTTGAAAAAAGTTTTTCGCAAATTTTAAATTTATACATAAAAATTTGCGAGTACGCTCACCTTGAAACTTGTTTTAAAAAAAAATGAAATCCGAAGATTTTATTAGGAGAAGAAAAGTCGCTATGGAAATGCGTATGAAACATACAGATTAGATACCGATCTTTGTAATGGCACGACTCTCAGGAATCGTACCAATATAAGAAACAAGTACAGTGGTTTGTTAATGTTTTGTTCCTTTATTGCTTTTGTTCTGTCAGCAGTTTTTTTCCTCAACGATATAAACGGTTCTTTTGTAGATTTATCTCGATAAATCGATGACTGATGAAAAAATTTCCTTATAGCTAACACGCATCCCAAAACGATACACTGCATATACATAGTTACCTAATGCCTATGTACATAATACATACACATGTAGGTTAATATGGTTGTGTGCTTAGCAGGCGTTGGTAAGTGTCAACTGATATGTCGATGTCGTCGTATCCTTTGGGAAATGAATACATGGTTTCTTTGAATTTTCAACTTTAAAGTACTGTGTTTTTTTATGCGTTTTTTTTCTCTCCATAGGCTTCGGACGATATGCTATTCTATTTATAAATTAAAAACAAGCTTAATTTTTTTTTTTTTTTTTTTATCTAAAAACATGCAACGATGTACATATTAATTTAATATTATTAGATTATGGCACAAAAAAAATGAGAACTTTTATGTAATGATGATGTCATTTAAATACTTTCTGATAAGGACAACGTTGTCGTTCAGAAAATTGTCTGAATTTTCGTATATAAAACGAGAGTACCACTTGTATTTATTCTAAAAAATGGTGGTTTACAAGTTTGGCTCTAGTTAGTGAAAAAAGCCGGTCGGTCGTGACATTGTTTACTTTCTAAAAACATTTCATATAAACTATGGAGAAAAATTGTTCCAACAACAGCTCGTGCGGGAACTTTTTTTGGCATTTGAAATTTTAGCTTTTGTTAATCACGGGCTTTTACGGTGAAAATTGTTTAATTATGCGTGAGAATGTTGAGCGTGTTATTAATGAAAGATACATTAACTGGATAATAAGTATCGTTTTACAGATTAATGTTGTAAAAAAAGGCGGACGTAAAGAGTGAACGTGATATTAATTGAGATAAACCTTACTCCCGATAGAAACTTGCTGCATTCACTTTGGTTTTCGTACCTACTTTTTTTTTTTTTTTTATTGAAAATCTGAAAAACTTTGACTGAATCAAATTAGTTTCCCTTTCAAAAATAAGCTGTATACCTGTCTAATCAATTTTATTAGACAGCAATGGCACGACTTTGCCAGAAAGTTCCCAAAACAGAACGCTGCCAGTGTAAGTGTAAAAAATTCGATTTTTGCCTTCGTTAGATAGTTAAAAGTGGTATGTGATCGAGATACTTGTGGTCCAATACTGAAACTCAAATCACCATTCTTAGCTTTGTAACAGGGCGGCGGGTCCGACTAAAATCAATCAAATGGGAAATTAGATTTCCATTAGCGGTGGACTTAATACTTTAGAGCGGGGATGACCTTGGATAGAAATTCAGTTTTGTCCAAATTTGGGAGAAGGAGATTTAAGGGGCTAAAACAGCAAAAGTTGTTCCTTTTTGAGCCAACGGATAGACAATCCAAAGTTGTAGAATATATTCGAATAGCACTCTCGTAAATCAATTTGGAGCGAGAATATGAGGGGTTTCCCCTTTTTTGACCTTAAAAAAAGGCAGTTCCTCCCCTATCTCCCCTCCAATGGAGGTAAAATGTTGGGATTTGGTATGTGGATTTAGTAAGGGTCTTAAATGTGCCTTTTGGGGGCCTTTACTTTTCAGCCTTATGGTATCCCCTCACAGCCCCGAAAATATTGTATTTTGGTCAGTTTTTCTTATTCTTTAGTTATGTTTTCAAATCAAGATTTTCATATCTCTATACAACAGCTATGATGTAGAGAGTAGACGTTTCATTTTTTGCGCTGAAATAATTGGAAAGTGTTCTTAGTGAAAGAGAACGAGGAAGAGAAGGTATAATATGATTCATAGTCAATATTTACACAAATATTAATTTCATTGGTAATAGAAAAGTAAAAAAGGCTCAAATTTTTAGCAGGAATCTGGAGGGAGGGAGTCTGGTCTCTCCGGCTACAAGATTTTTGATTCCAGTGCTTCTAGCTCCAGCTCCGAAAAATTGACCTGAGAGGCCTCTCTTCCCTCCATCCTCCGGCTCCGCTCTGGATACCTACTCTTAACATATAATTGGAGTGTAAATTCTTCCACTTTCTGAAATATCATTATTGTCTTATTGTGATTAATACTTTCAAAATCTCGTTCATAAAAAAAAATTTAGGGACGCGGAGGGAGGAGTTCTGGTCTCTCCGGCACCACAATTTTTTAAAAGGTACCTCCGACTCCGGCTCCGAATCTCTGAAATATCCCTCTCCGAGCCATTCTCACAGTGCTCAGTTTAACGTTAGATTAATACACCCTTGCATAAACGAAGCGCAGTTATTTGGTCTAAGAGAGGGGGGAGAGCTCAAGCTATCTAGATGGTGAAGAAAAAAATTTGTAGAATGTTACATTTGACCCAATTAACAATTTTTCTCAGGAGTGAGGTTAGGAACACTCAATCTTTTCGGTTAATGCTTACGAATTGAGAACAGTCATTTTCATGTGTTCCTACGCACGTTGAACAAAATTTTAATTTTTACCAAAATATTGACCTTTGAAGATGAAAACGTGGCAGAAAAAGCAACAAAAAACGCGTTTTTAAATGATTTTCTTAATTTTTTGAGTATGTTGTACACCCTTTTGAGTACCTCAAAAAAATATATGTTATACTAAAGGGTATGACTAAACATTTAAAAACACTTCCAGCCATGGCAACCTCCTCCCCTATTTTTTTTAATTTTCAAAATTTTCAATCAACCTTCCCCGCCCCTAAATTTCTAAATATTCAAAAAAAAATTGAAAACGATTTTTACATAGCACCTACTTGTTAAAGTATTTTGTGTAAAAATTACGAACTTTTAGACCAACTCCCCCCCCCCTCGGAAATGTAAAATATTGAATTTACATATTACTCGGGTCGGGGTGGGGGGAACGGGTCAAACATTTTTTTGAGGTGGTTTTATATTAAAACCAGTATTTTTGGAAGACAACCTTTAAATGAGTTTTGAAAACTTTATCATTTTTATGATACTCAAAATACACAAAAAGAAACTTTTTAGCGGGCCTACCTCTCCCTCTCATTCCAAGATCTGTCTATATACCATTGTACCCCTATGAACGAGCATCGTGTTTACTTTAAGCCTAAACATAAATCGACGGATTAATATACACGAAAGGCGTACTTATGCTAAGATTCGAAAAATTTCATAAATCCACGAATCCTTTTGAGCGAATACCCATGAAATGAGGATTATCAAATGGTTATGGTTTTAAATTGAAAATTTTCCGATCATTCAATTAGCCGAATGAGATTTGTCTTGTTGAAATAATAAATTCGGTATTCGCATTTGTAAAAAAATTGATACTTAGACAAGATAAAAGGTGATTATTTGTTTTGCATTTAATGAGAGTTGGAAAAAAAATCTGCACTTGAATAATTGAACGATTCATTTAATCGAGAAAAAAGTCCGAAATAAAATAATTACCGCACTGGCTGTCACGAAGTTTTATTTCCACGGATGGAATGAAAAAATGAACAAAAGAGGAAAAAGATTAATACAATTGTTATAGTTGAAGTAACATGCGAGAAAAATTGATATCCATCTAAAAATTTAAAACATATTAGCGCGAAAGGAAATGCATTAACAATTGAGGGTGAAATTGGAAAAAATCGATTAAAATGTTTACACAAAAAATACGAAGTAAAAATTTTTTATCATTGCGGAAAATTCGAAAACAGCAGAGGCTCCTTATAGACGAATTGATTTTGATGCTTAATTTGAATAACAATGGATTTTTTTCATTCTGTCGTCGTACAAGAATGACGAAGGAGAAAAAAAAAAGAGAAAAATGTGTTACACAATCTGTGCACATCTGAAACTGAAATTGCTTCGGATTCCAATTTACGCATTCAAATTGAGTACCTACCTATCTAACAAATTAATGCAAAGTGAAGATTTGAATTTTTGTGCTTTGATTTTGTTTTTCGCTATGACAAATTGTTTTCAGCTATATAAATCGAAATGTATAAAAAAATCACATCGAGCAAACATTTATTTTAAACTGAATGTCTGTCTTCGTACATTATTATTATGAAGTTTTGCTTTATTGGGATTACTTTGTTTGATCAGTTCAGTATATTCCTTTACCTACATTCTATACATTTTACAGGTCGTAATTATTTTCCATGAGTATTCATTTCATTTATCCCTTAAAATAATAGAGATTGCTTCTTTCGGTCAATTGCGGATTTGTTGACAAAAAGCTCGGCTAAGAAGCTCTTGTATGCGTAGGTTTAGTTGAACGTAGATGGAACTTCTAACGTCGCGTCGTGTCGTTGGGTAGTCTTTCGAGTATTTTAAGTTGATTGAATTGCCTATCAAGAATGTGTAAGGCATTGGATTTGTTTATTGTGGCGCGTTATACGAGTCGTTTTTCGAGTAATAGCCTAATAGCAACAGGAAATTTCCCAAGGCAGATGCGACATCCAAAAACGTTTACAAAATTACACTATATTTTAATACATCAGCATTGTTTGATATCTGCAACATTCGTCCAACTCATACGTATTAATCCTTTACCTAATTCCTGATTGCGATCGTTTTTTTTAAATCTACTTAATTGCACGTATGAAGTATTAAAAAAATAATAGCCTTTCTACGTATGTATCTATTAATGTGTTCGTTTTCAGGAAACGAACGAATGAGGGCTTGTGGTCATTTTTTTTTTTTTTTTTTAAACAGCAATTGGGAGTTTTTGATTTATCGTTAACATTTCATCGTAATCGTACCACGTTTCTATTCAACATTTGTCTCGTACCTTTTTCTCCTTCGTTTTTGAATGTTTTGTATTTTAAAAGTGAAGCACCTCAATTTCATCGAGAAAAAAATACGTATTACCCGCTGTTTTAAACGACATCTGTCCTGAAATAAATTCTCATAAGTAGGTATCTTTGGCTTATACATCAGCTCAATTCTTGTTTTCTTTTTATTTACTTTGAAAGTTTTAAAACGTTTTTCGTGTATCGAGTGCTTTACACTTTGGCGCAAAAAGAATTTCGATAATTTGAAAACGTTAGTTTATTGGTTTGGGATTTAAACAAATGTAAGAAGTTTATAAAGCTTGTAAGCCATGTTTTTGGTGACTTGAACTGTGTACTGTGCACACTGACGTAATATTTGAACATTTCCTGTCCAAAAAACGTATCAAAGACAAATTTTAATGGCTACGCCAAAATGCTAATAGTCTTTTTCTCTTCTTAATCTTAACGTTAGATTTAAGGAAAAAAACCAACTTCAAAGTCCTATTTAGTAAGTTGAATTTCCTCTATTTAAGATGATAGAGATCTATGCTGAAAAAGTTGGGAAATGAGACGAAAAATGTTTTTCTCAATAAATCACCCTACGTGATTCATCTAAGAGCGTTATTCGTGAATTTTTTTAACTATGCAAAGATCAGAATGAAAAATCGAAAAAAGAGCATTCTTAGCCTAATTAGAGACAACGGAGATTTGTCGCTGGAAGCTTTCGTTGCTGAGATACGCTTGCTAACTTTTTCCTATGCCATGTTCATTGAAAATCATCATCGAACACAACTTAGGAGTGTGATTTTTTCAAATTTTAAGAAATCAAGATTTAAGTGATTTTTTGAGTGTCTGTGGATTAATTCGTGGACGTTGATTGTGAATATTACGATACTTTTGGTCTGAGAGTCTTTGTGGCCGAGATACGTTCGCCAAATAAATTAATTGGAGTATTTTTTGTAATATTAAAAAATCTACTATACTTGAATGATTTAAATTTGAATGTGTGAATATAGCGTTGGTTTGATTTTAATGGCTTCGTTGTCGAAATAAGTTCGATGCTTGAACACGTTTTAGTAGGGTCAAAAACGCTTGTAGCATCAATCGTTTTATACCTTTGTCTCCGGAATCTGAAGTTTTTTAGATTTGTCCCCGCTTCAAAAAATTTGCTCAAATGCATTAGCCATTAGTTTTATTAATCTTCTGACCCGTTGCACAAATTTTTGCAGGCTCTCGTATTTTTTTCGAATTCTTCTCTAAAAAGTTTTTCCGGTTCATTTTTGCAGAAAAAAAAACGGAATATTTTTTCTAATTTTTTTAATTCTATAGCAAAATATGTTAAGAAAACTATCGCTTTGTTATGTTTTTTCAACATGATTTTTGTGAAGTATTAAAATTATCTGGACTAAAATGCGATGTTTTTTCCCAATCAGTGGTAGGGATGGAAAGTGACTTTAAAGTGCATAGTTCAGACCATTAAAGGCCACACTTAGAACCTCACTAAATGTATAAACCACAGCTCACGTCCTCGCTTCGCTAGGGTTGCTTGCAATGAAAAAAAACTACATTTCGCGGCTGTGAAGGGGTGCAATGAGACTGAAAAATCGAAACCCCCAAAAAGTACATGCACGAACTATGCTAAAACTGTATACCAAACTTTAATTTCCTAGATCAATTAGGCGGGGAGATAGGGCAGGAACAGCATTGTTCCAAGATTAAAAAGAGGAAGAACCCTCATATCTCCCCTCCTAATTGATCTAGGATGCTGATTTTCGAAATAATTGAATTTTGACCCGAGGTTATTCCCACTTCAAAAAAATCAAATCTGACGCTAATCTGAGCTAATTTCTCAAATTGTATCGATATTGATCGGCATCGAGCTGAGCAAATGATTTTTAGTTTCGGCAAAAAAATTATTAAATAAATAACTGACAAGATCAAAAACGGTCTTAATGGTCTTAATGGTCTTCTAGGACCTCAAAACAGATTTTGTTGTTAATCCCTCCCCCTCAGCCATCATAGGTCGATAGACTGTAAGGGTCTGATTTTCATTGACAATATGTCATAGAAAGCAGACTAAAAAGCATTGCGTATTACTCGGACAAAGCAAGGCTAAAAATTTTAAACAAAAAGTTGAAAAATGAATTTTTTTTTACGATACATAAAGGATACTTCAAAGATTCAGTGTTGATAATTTTTTTATTTCAAAACATTAGACTAGCTCGGGAATAGATTCGAATTTTTGAAGGCCTTAGATACTAAAATCGAATCAGATTGTGCTTAAAGTATGCATGCCCGAGCAAACTGAAGACGAAAATTTTGAAAAAAAAAGATTAGATATTTCATCAATTTACATAATTTTTCGGACTTAATAATGCAGTCAGCTAGAACTAGCCTAAAAAGATCTAATACATATTTTCGAAGTCCCGATGGGCCAGTTCAGCCTACCAAACTAAGGAATATATGTAGGTGCTTAAAGCCAGTAGAAAATTACTCGTATAATGCTTGCTCGTTTGAACCTTTGAGGCATTGAACAACAAAATCAATTTGAATTTTGGTGATTTTGTGTTGGTTTTATTTTTACAAATTTCTGAAGGTGTTTATGGGACCGTGTACAAATGCACCCTTCGTATTCCCTATCGTCGACCGTGAACGTAATTAATGAAAGATTACTTTCTGAAGAAAACTTGAATGGCTCGTGGATAATTTTCTTATAATTAAATCGAATGTAGATAGTTTCTATGGTCAAATTTCGAAACCTTTCAAAAAATAAATTACGCCACCGAAAATTGTTGTTTAGCCTGTAATCAAGAGTTCAAAAGACAACTATTATTTGAACACCTACCACTATAATAAATTTTATATTGATATTAAATTCATCTACGAGTTGCTATTTTTAGCGATGTTTATTTATGAAGGTAATTCTCCGAATGTAGATAATAAATGATTCTAGTAATACGTATATTAAAAAGTTCAAAAACTTCGTCTCCTCGAAATCATGAAATACAATTTCATAACGTTATCACGTTCGACGAAAGAAGCTTACTATTCTGTTTATGGGACAGCCTGGAGCCATATCGGTGATCCGCATTTTGTCAGTCTCAGTGGTTTATGCTTACAAGTAAATTCGTACAAACAATTTATTATTCCGATGTGTATGACTCGTATTCGGTGAATATTATTTTCTTTTTTAGTATAGGCGGCGGCGCCTGCGTCTAATGTGTTCTAATTGAAAGAAAGGTGATATTCGGAAACAAATACTGAGTACTCGGCTTTAATTTATCGAATCCTAATTTGTAACGTGAAAATTAAAACGCTAATTATAATTGACTAGATGATGGAATAACTAAGAAGTAAGGCGAAAACGAAATTAGCGAACGATTAATATAACGTAGGCTAAGACTTCGTTATGTCATGTCATGCAGGTAAGGTACAGTAACGAAGATAGTAGATTAAGTACCTAGAACATACTACCTACAGTACCAACTAGGGTGAGCTGAATTTTTCTTTTTTTGGAAATCGATATCGATACACGAAATGACCTCAAAAGGATGTGCTAAAAATTTCAGCCAAAGTTTTAAAATATTCAAAAATCGAGTAAAAAATTATTTTGAACATTTTTTCCGAAAATGGGATCAATTATTTTTCTGTTTGTCCTTTTTTCAGAGCTTCTTTAAAAAATGTCACTTTTTACCATTTTTTGATTTTTCTTTGAGAAATGCCTTCCTGGAATTGGTTTACTACATCAATTTTCGATGATTAAGCGCAAAATTTGAATTTTACCTCCTACAGACGATATTTCAAGAATGTTTCAAGAATGGTTTAAACGGCTTTTTCAGTAAATTCTTAGTAAAATAGACCGAATGCACTTACCTTTGTCCATTTAGGATCTGTTTTCCGCATTTTTGCCCTTTTTCAGGGATTCCTAATTCGTAGTTTAGCATACAAAAATACGGTATAAATGGTTCAAAAAAAGATGAAAAATGAAAAATTACCTCTGAGAGTCTAAAATAAATGAAGTGTGACCCTCGCGATGAAATTTTTTTCGAAAAATAGTTTTCTTAATTTTCAACAAATTTATTTTAGGATGCGTAAAAAAATATCTTTTTTGAGTGACCCTGAAAAATCGTTTGTGGGGAATAAAATTGAAATATTCCGCTTAATCATCTAATATCGATATCCTAAATCCATTTCTAGGTGGCGTTTCTCAAAAAAAAATTTCTCCCCAGATTTTAAAAATTCGTGACATTTTTCAAAAATTTTAGAAAAAATTATAAATCTTTACTTTACTTTTTACTTTTTTCCATTTTACGTGCCATATACTGCAACTTAGGCCAGAGGCACGGATGGGAAAATTTGTTAGATTTTAGAAAGAAGTTCGGTACTTTTAAGGAAGTTGAATAAATTTATTATTGTAGGTTCATCATTCTTAAGGAGGGAAGTAATGGTAGTTGGGAGATTGAATCTGATGCGATAATTTTTATATAAGGGACATTCTATAAGAAGATGCTGGACTGTTAATTGGACAGAGCATGATTGACAGAGGG
>FIZR01031619.1:0-16326 GCA_900060175.1 Ferrisia virgata | reverse complement strand
ACAAAGGATAGTAGATTTTGAATTTTTTGACGATCATCAGCCAGGACTTCTTCTGAATCGCTTGATGTAAGATATAAGATTCATTCTCGATGATGATTTTTTATTATTTTTATATCAACTTTTCCCATTTTTCAATCTTGATGAAGGGAGAGAGAAATCGCTGAAAATTGATTAGATGAGTTAAAATGGCTGTATTAGCCTCATTTTAGTTAGAATTTATTCAAAATCGAATTATTTTCAAATTATTTTGAAATTTTAAAAATTGTGGAAAATAAAGTTTTTTTTTGTCTCCCTGAAAAAGAGAATAGAGATGAAAAATTGTCGTCGTTGATCATTTTGGGTATCAATAAACAATATTAAAACAATTTTTCAATTTTTTTTTACAATTCTTTAATTTTTTTTTTTTAGCTTTGAGCTTCTGCTGGAGGGAGGGGGGAGGGATGATTTGAATTTTGGGGCCCAAAATTTTTAGCACATTAGTTTAAGGTTATTTCACAACTACTAAGCCCTATTCGATATTAATTTTCTAAAATTGACGAAAATCGATCCACCCTGGTATGCATCTTCTAGCGGGGTAAATTTACCTATGCTTTTTTCGCTACAGCCTTTATTAAACAATGGATAAATCCCTTTTTGAAAAAAATTTCACTAAAAAAAATGCAGTCCATCTATTTTAGGCTCTCAACAATTGGGAATCCCTAAAAAGAGTACAAGCGATGAAAATTGACCTCGAATGGATGAAGCTAGGTGTATTCGGCTCATTTCACCAATAATTTACTAAAAAATTTGATAATGTAAAAAAGTTGTTGAAAAAATTTGAAACCCCCATTATTTGTGCACCCCTGTAAAATAAATGAAATGGAAATCTTGCGCTTCATCATCGAACATTGATGTCCTGTATTTATTTCAGAAGGACGTTTTTCAAAAAAAATCCCTTCATTGTTTTTCAGAAAATCGTGGAAAGACACCAATAGTTGCATTTTTTCAAAACCACTGAAAATAGGGGTAATGGTGAAAATTTGCTGGTACTGATCATTGCATGTATAATAATTTCAATTTCTAAAAAAAAAATGTTTCAAAAATTTTTCGAATTTTTGAATATTTTTAAATTTTGTGTTAGTTTTGCAAATTGAAAAATTCAAGTTGAAGAGCTGAAATTTTCGCAACATTCTTTTGAGACAATTTCCCAAATATTGTGATCGCCGCGTTTACAGATTTCCAAAAAAAGCAAAATTCACACTACCCTGTAATGGGCAAGTCACCCTTACACTACATTCGCGTATTTTCCAATTAAATTAATTTGTAATTTAATTTTAACGTTAGTCATTGAAAATGAAAAGAAAGGAACATTCTTTACTTCGAACCATTGCAGATTACTCATCGAATTTTGCATGGTGGAAGTTTTTTGTTGGCGTATTTCCTATTCGTGGAAAGAACTTTCAACATTCTTTCTTACGGGTTACATAATACGTAATATATGGTATATTAGCTACTAATCTGAAAGTATATAAACCTATGTATAAGAAAAGGGATGTTGATTATGAATATATATGGTATGTAAGTATAAACGTGTCAGTAGATAAAGTTTTTCCAAATGAAAATACACCGCTATTGTCATCGCCATCGCCAGTTATATTCCGAGTTGGTGGCTTGATTCCAACAATCATATACGATACGATCTCGTAATTCGATACCAAAGCAGAGCGGAGCGGAGCGTCCCAATGTAAAAAATTTTTTTCATCGTTGAACCTCGTTCGGTTCGCGTGCGAGTACGTGCAGAATAGTACGAAGAGAATTTCCTGAACTGAGCGAATGCGCCAAATATCACCCTTTTTAAATGAAGCGTTACGAACGAGAATGATGCTGATAAAAAGAGAATTATTATTCGTTAGTTAATATCGTTCAAATCATCTTCTACGTAAATGAAATGTTCTAGGGAAAACCCTTCGGATGTCCTCCTGTCTGCAGTATTCTTTGGTGTGTGTGTGTGTGTGTATATATAGCAAAATAGGATCGACAAAACGAAACAAGGCACGTTATATTACATACCAGTACGACGAGGTAAGCTGTAATACCACGGATACGTTCGCGTCGACAAATTTAATGTCATTGTTAACACTTCACAGTTAAACGGATTGTAAACGTAAGATTATTCGTAAATGACATTCGTATACCGACTTCTATATGCATAGTTCAAACAGCATAAATATACCTAGCTCGCATCCCAGTATAACGAACATAATTAAAACATTTTTTAATTCATTTATTTATTTTAAAGCAAATATTATCTTGGGATCGTTTATATGTGAATATTTATTTTTATAAACGGTTCCCATGATGAATTTCATATTTGAATAATGTGTCTTCTGTCTGGTTTTTTTACTAGGCCAAAAAATATACTTTGAGAAATGCTTGAATTTGTTCTAAAGGAAGGAGGGTGAGCTGGGTTCAGTAAATATAAAATTACTACGTTAATGCTGAACGCTTCCCAAGAAACCATCTTGGTACATATTACTATAATAAGCATAGGGAATGCATCTACGCTCATCATTAACAGGGTGCGGGGTGTGAGTGTACCTTCCCCCTCCCGCCAATTCCCCGAGACATTTTTTTTTCTAATGGGGACATCCTACGGAACATTTGAAGCTACCTTACCCAAAATCAAGGTTGGCCGAACTTTCAAAATGACGGACATTTTGATTGATAAGTGATCTGAAATTTCATATTTATGCTTATAATTCGAAAAATATCGGACGTACGAAAAAAATTATTGAACAAAAAGTATTTTCCGTGAAATTTAGAGCATTATACCTGTATGCATTATCTAGTCCGGCATATGAGTGAAAAAAAAAAACACGCCCCTACCCTTCTTAACCAAATGTAACATGGTGTATATGAAAGGGCACATCTCGGGAGATATTTTGAGCCCTTTTTGCGAAAGTTGAAGTCGATCGAACTTTCAAAATGGCAGCCATTTCTGATTGATAGGTGAGTTGAAATTTTACATTTTGACCAATAACTCGAAAACTATCGGACTTATAAAAAAAATTATAGAATAAAAAATGTCCTCGGTAAAATTTAGAACATTTTTGAAACCTTTTTGTACGCGGGAAATACTAACGTTCGCAAGATAATCGCTTGAAAAGTTACGTACAGTACCAATTTCAACGCACTCGGTTCCTCTTTGGGTGGGAAAAACTAGGCTCCTCCTCTGATAATCGAAGGTAACATATTTATTTCTGTGGGAGGGGGGGGGCATCTTAGGGAACATTTCAAGCCATGTTAGACGAAGTCAAAGTTGCCTGAACATAGAAAATGGCGCTCATTTCGATTGACAGGTATACTGAAATTTCACATTTTAACGTCCAACTCGAAAACTAAGAAACTTACAAAAAAAAATAATAATTGAAAATAATTGAACAAAAAATGTTCTTTGTAACATGTAAAATACTTTTCATTGTACAAGTTTTGTAAGTCTCATAGTTTTCAAGTTAGACGCCAAAATGTGAAATTTTGTAACGTAATTTCTAACATCGTTTAAAATATCTGAAAATTTAGCACAAAATCTGAACGTTATTTTTGCACCCCCCCCCCCTTCCCAGAGTGCTCCTCTTGAGTAAAATGGGTCAAGTTTAGTATCGTTTTAACGGAAATTTTATTAGAAATATAAAACGATTGTTTTAAAGCCTTCCGACTCCCGCCCCCCCTCTCCCCTAGAAAGGTACTATTTGAGATGCTGGATCTTGCTTATTAATTCATTTCTTGATCTGAGACCCGCTAGCATTTGCAGATTTCAGGCGAATGTTTCGAAATCGTATTTTTTCTGAATGTCTAAAATTGGATTTTTCTATTTTATTCGAGAACGTTGCGTCCTAGAAAAAAATTACATTGAATCAGAGTTGTAGAAAATAGAATTTATAAACGATAATGTGATCTCAAATTTTTTCTAGGATTATGGGTTCAGATACTATCGAGATTTTCGTATTCTCAAGTGCTGATATAAACCCAAAATTTTCACTTGCTTCAGAATCTGTGGATCTTCGCTGTACGGCGGATCGTTGATTGTAGAAAAAATTTCAAGAATCATTATTAATTAAAAATTTTATTCTCTTGAATTTTGCTACTGTGTAAATTTTTTCTAGCATGCGTCATTTTCGAAAAAATGGAAATCAAGCCTAATAAGTACTTTTCAATTGAACTGATTCGTTATTTTTGACGTTTAGAATCTACAAGATTCTAAACTAACTATTACGTAAAATTCATCATCTCAGTTGTTGTCTTTCGAGGGGGAGAGGGGTCAGTGTTCAGAAAAATTACATTTTCCCTCTAATATAAGAAAAAACTTGAGTACTGGATCATGAGTATGTAGCATATCCATGTCAACATTTTTACATAAAATGCAAAAATCATTCATAATCATTAATCATCTTTTATCATAAGTTTTTAAACAAAAACTTCAAACAAAATTTTTTTATTTTTTCTACTTTTTTTACTTTTTAATTTTTTTAATGAAGTATCCATATCAATATTTTAACATAAAGTACAAAAGTGATAATTTTTTTTCATTTTTCAATTTTTTTATCATTTAATTTTTTATATTGTTAATTTTTTTTCTATTTTTACTTCTCCAATTTTTCAATTTTTTTTTTTTTTTTAATTTGCTCAATTTTTCAGTTTTTTAGGTTAGACATTCATGTCAACATTTCAACAGTGAGTGCAACAGTCGTCATTTTTTTTCATTTTTCAGATTTTTTAATTATTTTAGTTTTATAATTTTTTTAATTTTTGTGACTTTTTTGTTTTTTTTTTATATTTTTAATTTTTTTAATCGATAATTTTTCTAATTAGACATCCAAATCAACATTTTAATATTAAGTGTAAAATTCATCGTTTTTTTATTTTTCTATTTTTTTATTTTTTTTTTTAATAAAATTTAAACAAAAAGTGCAAAAATCATTTATAATCATCTTGCATCGCGAGTTTTTGATCAAAACTTCAAAACTTCAAATCAAAAATCAAAAATGTAAAATCAAATTGTTACATCTTCACAAAATGACCCCTAGCCCTAAGACACGTCAAAAATCAGATGTATTTTTTTTTTGAAAATGGCCCTACTTGGGAAATCCATGGAATCACTCCCGAGAGACTTGTAGAGATAAAATTTTGTACGTAGGCATTACAACTCAAACTGTCATAACGTATCTAAAAATCAACCAAATCAGTGGTGTTGATTTTTTTTTCACTGTACCAAATTGTGTAGTATTGTCAATTGAAAGATCTTCAACTAATATTATAATGTATGACGAATCGAAAAAAAAAAAAAAATCCAGGTATTAGAATTCTATTGGATGCGTTTTAGATGTAATAAAAAAGCTACTGTATGTTTACGAAGCACTACTATAGATATGCTCTTTGCATTCGAAAGGTAGGTAGGTAGGACAACCCATCTTTTTGCATTCTCCCAATTCTCCACTTTTCGATTAATATTAGTAAAACTTATCGTATAGACGCAGTTCCCTCTTGAAACGAAATTTATACCGGAAAGTGGAAATATTACCTTTGATAAGAGATTTTGACCAAGCCATTGAACACGTCGTACAATAGCCACTTATCCGATGTGGTCAAGTGTAGCCTATGCTAGAATTAGCACCGTATACCCAGTATACGGTACGTCTACGTGTATATAGTCTCCCTTGGAGATTTCTTTTACGCAATATCGTTTTCTATTCGGAAAATGCTTACGGATAAAACGCTGCGGACATTGTTAGTTACCTACTTCTTCGCTTGTGTGTGTGTGTGTGTTTTATCGCGTCACATCTATTAGTAATGCGTCAAAAAAAGAAAAGATTTAATCAGGTATAAGATTGTCGACTACCTTCCTACTAGGTTTATTTTCCAAGCGTAGTACATATCAAGCAATACGTAAAATTTTCTAGGCAGGGTTATCTTGTTGTGATATTCTGTATGTGTACAGAAGAACATTGGTTTTAAAAGAGAAAGAAAGAGAGAAAGAAAGAGAGAGAACATCCCGCCACGTGTTCAAATAGCTGGCCGATGTTTTGAGAGAAAAAAATATATACGACGTTTTTCGCACGCCAATGCTCGCGAGAAAACATTCGAATAAAATATTTAATTTTTGTTCACCTAGAAGTATCCGTATGAGAAGATGGGTGCGTTGGAAAATACTTGCTTTTCAAGACTATTGGTTCATTTGATGCGTGGAAATTGTGAAAAGCTCGCTCAGGTATTAGAATTTCTCGAGTTTAACGGAAGATGAGCGAGAGTAAAAATCATATTCTGGACTACTGGTATTTTTGTTACCTTTGGAGTGGTGTGCGTAGATGCTGTTTTATTTTTCCTTTTTTTCCCTTTTTTTTTTTACCTTTCTTTTCGTTTTTTCTTTCGTAATACTCATACTTATATGACTCTTATATATACAGTGTTCGTATATACGCGAAATTTTTTACGCTTTCGTTGACATTTTCACGGCAGACTTGAAAAATTTATATCGCTATCTTTTTAGGGAATGCGCTTTCACGGTAGTGGTACCTCACTACCTTCCTAGCCTTTTCGCTCGCGTGTATAGCTCGAATATTTGATGTACGAGTATATTTGATATTCGCGCTGGTGCTTTGATTCGAACGTTTTGTGCAATTCGATATAGGTACATACGATATTATTGTAGTATAGCAACAAGTACCCTCTATATAGTGTAATTTGTTTTTGTTTTCGTTTCCACGTGAAAGATGTACGTAATTATTATTGTATGTAAAATATTGCAATATGAAATGCGATGCAAAGATTTGGTATTTCTATTTATGTACGTTGAAGGTATAGGTACGTACAGTATAAAACATTATTCGAGACTTTATATCTCGTGTACCTACAAAAAATCCTTCCCTATCTTCGAAAAGTATTCCACCGAAGTGTTGAATGGAGGCTTTTTTCGCCTTTTTTTCCCCCATCTCCTTCAGCAAGCTACCTATAAATGTTTATAAAGAGGCTTCTGTGCGAATCGTTTTTCTCCTTTTATCCATATAGCTATATATATTGTACATACAAAGTGATAAAATTGCCTTTCGGATCGCCATTATATAACATCAATTATGCAGTGTCTTCTCAACGTACAGTACTTTTTTTTCCTTCACCCTCGATAAATGTTTTTAGATAAAAAAAAATAAATAAAAAAGTCCAGAAACCTAGAAAATACGTTCTCGTATGTTACACACGTATGTTGAGAGCGACTTCAACACACCGGTAAAATTCATACCACCCTTTGAACGAATTCGAATAAGAGGTGAATTCGTGTAGGCAATTTGATGGGTTTTGATGGTATTACAAGGTGTCTATCGGTATGTAAAATTCAGCAAAGTGAGAAGATACGGCACGAAATTTCAGCGATGAATACGAAAGTATCGAAAAAATTGACAAATTTATCCATCGGCTTGCTTTTTACATAGGTATATTTAATTTTGGTTACGTCTTTTTCAAAATACTCGTATCTTAGCTCCTATGGGCGATATGTGAAAAATAATTCATTGCAAAATGAAAAGGTATCAAATTTCCTACGGTTGAGGTTATTCTACTTTTTAGCCTGATTTTCTTTGTCATATGGTCAATGAAAATCAGGCTATTACGGTCTATCGACCTACAGCCGATGAGGGTACGGGGGAGAATATCAACAAAATCCCGTCTGGAATCCCAGAAGACCATTACAACTGTTCTTAGCCATGTCAGATTTTCGTTCCCGAAACTAAAAATCATTTGCTCAGCTTGCAGCTTCGTACCGACCAAAATCAATCAAATTTGGAAAATAGGCTTAGATTGGCAGGGAATTTGATATTCTGGAGTGCAATTGACCTCGGTTCAAAATTCAATTACGCCCAAATTTGCGGAAGGGGGTGTGGAGGGGCTGAAATCCCAAAAATTCTTTCTTTCTGAGACAATCGATTGATATTCCGAAGTTGTACAATGTATGCAAAAATCAGCCTTCTAAATCAATTAAGAGGGGAGATGTGAAGGTTTTCCCTCTGTTTGATCTTGAGAAAAGGAGATTCCTCCCCTATCTTCTTTCCGAATTGAGCTAAAAGTTGGAATTGGTCATACACGCTTAGCAGAGTCCATAGATCTGCCTTTTGGAGGTTTTAATCTTTCAGTCCCATTGCAACCGCTCACAGCCCCGAAAATGTAGTTTTCTGGTCGGTTTTTCTTATGTTTTGAATAGGCGAAAGACATCCGTAGAGAAAGGAGGAGGGTGGTGAAGATAAAACTTGAAAAAACTTCCGGAATACCGAATCCTACTGCTACGACAGTTCTCAGTTCAAATATCTACTTATTTTCTTGATTCAACTTACTTGTACTCAAACGTTCGACTTTTTATTTGGGGGGGGGGGGTCAGCTTATAGTATAGCATTACAAAATTTATTAAAATAGATTTTGTGTAGGTTTGAAAATCCAGGTAAATGCTAAAATTTACTGTAGTCTATAAAACATTCAAAAATCATAACAAATATGTTAAAGAGATCAATCTGCAGTGGGAACCAAGTTTTTGAACAATTTTAAAGGTTACGATTGTTGTTTGGATTTTTCAAATGTTTCTAATCTTTATAGTGCGAAAAAAATATGTAGGCCTCCTACATACATTTCAACGGAGTTCCGTATCGTAGATTTGGTAAACCTTGAATCGTATATTGGGGATATTTTTTACCATCTACATTTGTGGTCTTATCTCATTCTTCAGGGTCTCGTATACAAAAATTCACCTTTTTTCATATTTATGTAATTTTTCCATAACCATCCTTAATCTCACTTTCTACAGGGTGTCCGTCGAGCAGATGTCAAGTGTTGCAACTTAAATGTAATTAGGTACCACCAAAAAACCATGTCAGATGAAGAAGTTGCCTATCATGAAAATTGAAGGGGCAAATGTTAACTTAAAATAATACGATCGAAACAAGTTTTAAAATATGGGAGTGGATTGTGGATGGAAAACTGAAGAAAGGGGACCTACACGTAGGTACTTATGGTCAAGATAGGTAATTTGGCCTTGCCCTCAAATTTTGAAAATGATTGTTGACCATTGTTGGGGGACCTCCTCCTATTTTAGTGCAATAATCACCACCCCGCCATTATAGTGAGAAAAAAATGCAGATTTCTGATTAAAAGATCGTCATAAAGGTATGTTTATGTTAGAAAATTGAAACTAACCATAATATGTTGGGGAAAGAGGGAGGGGGGCTATATACAAGAATTTTTTTCAAATTTTTCAGTCAATAGGCGAGGAGAAACGAATAAAAGATGATTTAAAACTTTTATTACGCTAAAGTCAAGAGGGGTACGTAAAATTGTTTTTTCTAAAATATGTGTCTTAGTGGGTACCTATTCCCAGAGTCGTTTTCTTGCATTTTAAGTGGTAGGTTGTTTCGAAAATATGAGGATATTTTGAAAATTTTTCCATCAAAATTGACTTAAAATTAAACGAAACCTCTGTAAATGAAAAAAGCACATCAGAAAATCCCTGTGTACCAATTTTTGATTATGTGCGTTTATTCATAGACATTTTGCGAATTTTAAAAAACATGAAAAACTGAAAAACACATTTCAGGAAGGTGCTCCTAGTTATCCTACAAACTGCTCTAATAAAAAAACTAACCTCAGATTGGTCTTCAATGGTTCAAATTACACCTATCTAGATACTTCATACGAAAATTTTATGTGAATTTTGAAGTTTCGTTTTTTTGCTCCAATTAAAAAAAAAAAACATCATCATTCGGTTCTGGTTCTATTTCATTAACCACTATTCATTTGATTTTGAACCCGAAACGTTTTGGGCTCCTTATGCAGAAGTTGTGTTCTGTCCTTCACCTGATTGGGGGGAGGAGGCTGCTGGAAAAATCACTGTAAATTTAGATTCGAAACTTTTAGTACAGTTGGTAAATGCAGTATTTTTTATTCCATCGTGGTACCCTCATCTCTCTTGCCATACTTCATCCAGGAAAAATGGTCTTAGGGGTTAGATAGGAGAAAAAGGGATGAAACCCAAAATTTTCAACTGAAGAGTCTTTAAATGCATTTATCCATTGCGCACCTCCTCTCATATCCTTACAACTTGAGAATAGAGAAACTAAGAAAAAAGAGAGGAAAAAAAGAAACACCTGAATGTAGTACAGTCTTTGATTAATAAAGTCGAGACTCGAGAGCTGCGGATAGTTCTCTCTAGTATTGCGTATACTTGCTTACGGTTCGGTTATGTTATACCTATCCACATTTAGTATACGATATATGTACCTTCTGTATATACATGTGCTATACTATCGTACATACGTGATAATTTTTTCAACACACTGTATTCAAGTTGATCACGTTCTTTTTCTTCCGCAATGTTTACACCTTGCGACAAATGTTTACGAGCGAGTGTTTTTCATCGCCGAGCGAAAAACGCCACTGTACCAGGACTCATTTAAAATCCGCACCAGTAATCGTCACATACGTTAACGTCGTTTCGCGTCATCGCACTCTTTGGCAAGTACTTATTCGTGACTGCCATTCTTCCTTTTTTCAGCACATAAATTACCACCCGGATGCCTTAAAGTATAAGTGTACCGATTACAGATACGCGACATTTCGCCAGGGATTCCTCCATTTTCATTGGCGTTGAAAAATTCATCGCATAATTATACCCGCAACTGATGCGATAAGTTTAAGAGTTGCAGTATACGACTAGTACGCATGTGGAAGATGTTGATTAAATCTAATTCATATATGAGGTACTCGTGTAAGTACTGCCAGATAATTTTCTAACTGACTTCATCGCGTGTAGAGAATTTTTGTTTCAAATGTTATTCAGGTGTCATTGGAATGTTTCTGAAAGTAATCCTAAAGTCGTGTAATGATATTGAAGTGATTTTACATATTTTTAGTTTCGTATTATTTTAGGTCGTTCTAAAAGCTCGTGATCATGCATATGATTTCGCAGCGAAATTATTCAAGAGTAATTATCGATCTCATTAGTAGTATCCGTTCTTTCCATATGCAAAGAAGGCTATGTAATAAATTATGGAAACGATTGTATGACTGGTCAATTTTTCAATTGAGTAAAAAATCTAAATAAATAAGCGATATTTTCGATTCACCCTGTTTTTCTCTACAAACTGGTACGTTGCCAAAAATGAGAAAATTCGAATCGATATAGAAAAACGAATTCCCTGTTGAGCTTACCTAGCTTTATTGTACTGGAGGAACTCGTTATTGTATCTCTTTACGATTGGCGCGCATTTGTATCGGAGCGTGTTCGGACTAAAGGAATCAGAAGAAAAAAAAAATACTTACTTTACGTACTTACGTTGCTGTTTGGTATAAAGTGTGGTATCAATAGATCGTGTTATACACTTTACATTGTGCTCTTTGTTGACAAATTCTATCCCGTGACCGGAATAATATCGAGTGCGAAATTTATCGCCATGAAATGTAAATAAGTAATTTGACGATGAAATTCGCAACAAGTTTTTTCATTCGGTTCGAGGTAGGTATATGTAGATAAACGACGTAAATTCATCGCGAATGAGAAATTTAAGACTCAAAATGGGAAAAAAAATGATAGTAATAAGAATATTTATCATGATAAGAAATCAGTAGTAGTAGGTGACTGTAATATGGAATAATTAAGAAGTTGCTTCTTGATAGATTTTTATCAAAAAGTGATTACTTGTAGTACGGACCTTTAGCTCAGAAATCGCCCAAACCCGAACAAAATTTCAAGGAAAGAGGAAATTACGTAAATAGGTAATGTAGACCATGCATTTCAATATTCCTGAATTTCCCTAAAATCCATGCATATTTTGACCCCTTTTTTTGAGGTACAGGGGAGTGCAGAATTTGGCTTTTCGGCAATAACTTCTCAAATAACGCATCTATGAAAAAAATGTTGAAGCTAAAGTTTTAGAACACCAAACGTCGAACTTTTTTACTTCTTTGACTTTTTCTCATGGAAGAGGAATGCAAAAATTAATTACGTTTGGAAAAACTCCCTGATGCGAATAATTTTCAATAATCGGCTTAATCCACTTTTAGAAAAGGTTGTTTTGCATAGCACTTCCCACTACTAAACAAAAAAAAAGAAAAATGCAAGAACAACCTTTTTTCTCGAGAGGGGAGGCGGTTCTACTTGAAAAGTTGCCACTTTCTCTCATCGTAGATCATTAACAATAAGAAAAATCGAAAAATGGGCTCAAAAAAACGTTGTAGAGCATCAAAAGACGAACACTTTCTTTTTTTTATTTTTCCCTAAGCGGGCATGGAGGAGGGGAAGCTATGAAGAAAAAAAACTGATATTAGAAAATTCTCTCATCGATGAGGCATACATGAATTTTAGTCAGCTAAAAATGTTATGAACTCCACTTTGAAGTTTTTGTGGGCGCTAGACGCAATTTTTACAGCGATTTCAATTCCGTACCCGAATGGGGTTCTGATTTAATTAATGAGAGATTTTCTAACATTATTTTTTTCTGTTATCTCCATAGAATCCCTTCGTGACAGCTGGAGAAAAATAGAAAAGTTCGTTTTTTCATGCTCTATAGCGTTTGTTTGAATCAATTTTTCCAATTTTTTATTGTAACCGATCCACCCACAGAGAGAGTGTTGACTTTTTCAGTAGAGGCCCCAACTGCCTATCCGTTTTTTGAGAAAAGATGTTGTTGTCGAATTTTTCTTAATTTAATACATAGTAGTGGGAGGAAGTACTATGCAAAACAATCACTCCTGAAGATGAATTAAGCTAATTTTCAAAAATTATTTGTGCTCGTGAGAAATTTTCAGAAATGACCAATTTGGGTATCCCCTAGCTCCCCGCCAAAACGTCCTAGGATAAAAAGTCTAAGGAGTAAAAATGTTCGTATTTTGGTGTTGCACAACTTTTGTTTCAGAATTTACTGACTAAAAACCAAAATTTTCACCTCCCTTGCCCCCCTCAAAAGGAGGGATCAAAATATGCAAGAATTTCAAGGAAGTTCGGGAGTATTAAAACTTCATTTTTGAGAGTTGAGTGTAGCATGTGCATCTATGAAAATAAAATATTTTTTATCCTGATTTTGCTACGTCATATTGTGAGTGCAAACCAGGAGACTACAGACTACTTATGGCAGAGGGGGAGGACATTGAAAAAATCCGTTTTGGAGTCTTTAAAGACCATAAAGACCATTTTGGGCTGTGTTAGATTTTTTTTTTAATTTATTATTTTTTTATTAGCCCGATTTTCTATATCATATTGCCAATGAAAACCAGGCTGTTGTGGTCTATCGACATACGACAGATGCAGGGGAATATCAAAATCCGTTTTGGGATTCTAGAAGACCGTTACGACCATTTTTAGCCTTGTAAAATATTTATTTTTATTTCATTTCATTCCTTTCGCCCCCCCCCCCTTCAAACTAATAATCATTTGCTCAGCTCAATACCGACCAAAATCAATCAAATTTGGAGAGTAGGCTTAGATTGGTAGCAGATATGATATTCTGGAGCGTGGTTTACCTCGGTTTAAAATTCAGTTATGCCAAAATTTGGGGGACTTAGTGCTTAGGGGTCAAAACCGCAAAAAAATGTTCCTTTTTGAGCTGATCTATGTACAATCCAAAGTTATACAGCACATTCAAAAATCAGCCTCCTAAGTCAATTAAGAGAGAAGATTTGTGGATTGTCCCCTTTTTTGATCTTGAAAAAGGGCTGTTCCTCCCTCATCTCTCTTCCATGAGCTAATAAGTTGAAATTCTGTATGTAGACTTATTAAAGGCAGAGATGTGCCTTTAGGAGGTTTCGACTTTTCAGACTAATTGCACTCTCTCACAGTCCCGAAAATAAGGTTTATTGGACGTGGCTTCTTATATTTTGAGTTTGTTCCTCGCATTACTCCCCTCCAAATTGAGTTAGGAAGTTGAAATTTAGTATGTTCATTTTGTATAGGTTCTAGATGTATTTTTTGGTGGTTTCTGCTTTTTAGCCCCATTTCGCCTCCCTTTCCTCGCCAGTGATTAGAAAATTTAATTCACATAATTACAATATTCCACGAAAATCAGGCTGCAAAAGCATCGCAATGCGATACTTTTTTTCGCCTGAAGGGAAAAACCGTTTACTGAGCTTGATACTGATCAAAATCTGTCAATTTTGGGCAATATGTTCAGATTTAAGTGAGAATGACCTGGGTTCAAAATTCAATGTACCCAAAATTTGGGGAAGGGAATGCTGAGAGACGAAATTAATGTGAATTTTTTGTTTTTAAATTAATCGAGAGATAACCAAAAGTTGTGTAACGAACCCCTTTTTAACCTTGAAAAATGGCTGTTCCCCGGCTACCTGAACTCTAAATGACGGTAGGAGAGTGGTTGAAATTTGACATGTACGTTTAATGGGGGTCCTAGATATGTTCTTGATATACCTTGGAGTTTTTAGCCATTCCCTCCAATATCTACCTATACCCCTACCGCTGATCAAGAAAAAATATTGCAGAGGCGTCTTTTGTTTTTGTTCCATGAATGAAACAATTTACGTGTATCGCTTTTTTTTCATTCTACATTCAGATTTTTTCAGAAAAAAAAAACAAAAATAAAAATTATGTATCTTACGTTTGTATTTTGAAAAGTTGTATTCCACAAGTGCTCGAAATACATGGGGACTTTCTTCCCTAACGTTGTTACTATATTTTAACGTTATGGTTACTTAAATCACGTATTAAATTTTTAACTCTACTATACGATGAGAATAAAACAAGGGTAGTGCCTAGTTGCGAGTTTTTTGCTCTTTTGATATCCTCAAACATGAAGGTATAAATTATTAAAACACGTTTTCCAAAGCTGACGTCTGCCAGGCCGACAAAGACAGGCTGTAAAATTCGAATTACCACTAAGCGGCAAAATGCATTTGCCAGAGTAATACTTTAGGCCCTGCTTCCTACACTGTGTAGTATTCGTTTACTATACATTGTACGTTGTTGGTTGCTAGCTACGTACCTACCATACTGCTGAACTGATGGTAGTACCTCTTTAACAAAATGGGCAAAGTCAAAGAGTGAAAATAATAGATGGGGGCGTCTGGAAATTCGACTTTCTTACCTTTGAATGCAATTTACCGCAGATACGTACTCTACGTAGCTGTAGCAACAACCTCCGAGCTGTGTCCCCGAGGAAAAATCTTTCTTCTTTAACTGGCAGAACGAAGCATCCCATTCGCCGCGCCAGGGCGAAGTTTAATACGAATGTGTACGCATTTAAGAGATTTATGTCGTCACCGCTCGAATACTAATGATTACCTTAGCTCTTACTCTCTCTCTCGCTCTCCACGGACGTTAGGGTTCTCAATAAAGCCGATTCTACGCTGTAAATTATATAGATATATAAAAGCTCTCGTGACGTTGTATTCGAAATGATGAAAGTTTTCTTTGGCGTTTTCGCTCCGTTTTTTGCTCTGCTTCGCGTATTTTTATTATTATTATTATTTTTTTTTTTTTTTGCATTTGTACGCGTTATTTATGATATGCATTACGGTGTAAAGATTGTAAATGTGAACTATGAGGGAATTGCGAATTTTTCACTTTGCAGGGGTGTGAAAGTGCTTGACCTGGGTTTCAACGCTTTTCACGATGATTTACTCTTTCCGTATGTTTTGATAGGTCTGAGTATTTCCGTGTGATCTTATAAATGAATCAAATACTTGCCTAGGATACCTTGAATCTGTTCTTGTTTGAATATTTTCTTGTTTTCAATTTTTTTTATTCAGTTGGGATGCCTAATACACATGAGTAAATACCTATGTTGGCCTGTCAATGACCTGCGAATTATTGGAAGAATTTTGGCTCTTGGTATTTCACGAAATGAAAGCCTCTGTTGTTTACGACTGTTTTGAAAATTCATCTGAATGTATTTTAGTCTGAAAGTCATGATGAATTCTGAGACATGTGTATTTTTTTGTGAGAAAGTTCGAAAAAACTCATGAATTTCACTTGCTCGTCAAATAGTATAGGTAGTAGGTACTGCGGTAGGATGCATTTTTTTTATTTTTGAAAATACAAGAGAGAGAGGGGGGTGTCACAATAGTTACTAAATAATCCGAAAACGATGTGGTAAAAATTTTGATGTCTCCAACTTGACCCTTGCCCATCCTCAAATTTCTTCAAAATGTGAAAATTTACCTGAGAAAATGATAATTTTTTTTGAAATTTTTGGTGTTAATGTGTCACATTAACCACACAATACCGTTGTTGGTTTTTTTTTTTTTTTTTTTTTTTTTTTTTTTTTTTTTTTGATTTTTTACCTCTAAAATATTTAATATACCGATATGATT
>FIZR01031614.1:0-24764 GCA_900060175.1 Ferrisia virgata | reverse complement strand
AACTTGATATCAACATCCAATACTTGGCCATATATATTATATAATTTCTTGGCCAAGAAAATCATGTATTATACACTGGTATTTATTTTTTATTTTCTATTTTTCTGTTGACACTACAAAGCACCGATTCTAGTATTTCACTTTTTAATCACTATAGAAATGTGTCATACTAGGTTGATGAGGTACCCTATCCATGCTGTACAGGTACCTTTCAGTAAGATTACTGAGGAAGCAGATCTGTAGGATTTTTGTCAACTATTAATTGGGACCAACTGGGATTCAAACCATAGCTATTCTATTTGCAAAACATCAGCTCTATCAATTAGACTACCCAATCAGTGATAATTTCCAAATGAATTCGCATATATTGTTTTATCTTCACTTCAACATGAAAATGATAAAGAATTGATAATATTCTTCAATTAATTTTTTCATATCAATTCTGAATGAATTATAGAGATTGCGCCACTAATTATATAGAATTATAAATTTATTCAACTTCTATTAAAAAAATGTTCTCTATAAATGGAAGTGTATAAGAATTCTTCCATTGATTTGAAAGAATTCAACCTTTAAGAAAAAGATAGAAGTTGTTTCATTTTAGAAAATTAAAAAAGATGAAAATTCTAAAGATAGATATCTATGTCAAATTCAAACTAGGAAATTGGATGATTCTATTAATAATGTTTATGATAGAACTATACTTGTTTTAGAGTCGTATAAATCTAATAAGAAAATCAATAATCAAATTCCGCATTCAAAAACTTGGGTAAAATTACTTATGGAAATAGAAATTTCAGAAAAATAAGAAGTGGTATGATTACTACAATAAATCAATTAGTTTTAATGATCGAATTCAAATTACAGATCTTTTCATTGGTATGAAAAATTTAACGTTGAGTGATCGAAATTTATACAGATATGCGAGCCCTAATTATGAATTTTACATAATTTTGATTGTTGCAAAAATTGATTTGAAAAAATCGAAAATTGAATTTGAATTGAATCTTTCATAACACTCCTAGCGGATAGATTTGTAACTACTGAAATAAAGCATTCTATGCAATGAAATTAGTTACTATTAATATTGATTGCCAGTCTATGTGCTTGATTTTTACAAGCTGATAAAATTCTTATCAATGAATTGAGAAGTGTTGATTCTGAAAATTTTATTTCATTTGAGAAATTCAGCAAAATTCTTGTTAAATGTCTAAAGTTGTAAGTTTAGATAAATACACAAGTGAAATTAAATAATTGGCAGAAAAGAATGGTAAACTAAAGGAACAGTTGGTAAGTGATTTTTCAGTTGTTTTTCTTTCTGTATTTGTGTTTGCATGATTTTCATGTCAAGATTTTCTTTGCAGAAAACTATCAAGTACGATGCGAATGCTATGAAGCGTTGTTGGGGTTAAGAAATAGAATTGAACGTTTAGAAGTTTTATTGTATCCTACGGAGTTGGTATCTGTTAATAATCGCCTCCTGAAATGAAAAATATTATTAGAAGTGCAACCAAATCATCCTACTATAAAGCAACTATGTGACAGAATTTCACACCACCATGCAACCATAGATTTCTTTGTACAAAGTCCTTCAGATTTATACATATCGTATACTGGAGTTCATCAATTGAAAGGAAAACTGTATAATGAGAAGGAAATGAAACAGCTGATTGAAGAAAACAAAGATAATCTGGATGAGCTTGAATTGTTGGTCATCCAAATCTTATTCAAAAAACTTGATTTGAACCTTGAATGTATGTTTTATCGTGTTTTTTTATCTTCAATTTTGAATTAATTTAGAATTTTATATATCGTTTGTATTGTTCAATATATAACGGAATGTGATATTCTGAATACATCATTCAAATACATAAGAATGATGAAAATTCCTACCAATAATGACATTGTTGAGAAAATTAAGACTATAAGTTTTTGACTGCATTCTATTTCACCCATTGTAAATTTTTACTTTTAATAACTTATGATTTTAGTATTTCCGCAAGAACAAATCAATTGTTGAGATGTCCAAAGAAAATGATGGAATTTACATAGTAGAATTTGAAAACATGAATGCAGCAATTTCTGTTTTCCTGAACGTAAGCATATTGTTGAATAAATTTGATTTACAATGTTGTAGAAAAATAATATTATAATACATTATTTCAGCATGATTCTTCTATTGACAACCGTCTAGTTCATCTAACCCTTTGGAATTTCAATAAATCCATAGATATCAAAGAAAATTAATGAATTCTGGTAGATTTTCTATTCAGTAAAAACGTATATTATATTTTACTGCAATATGTGTAACTTGTACCAAAGCAAAGTGCAAATATACAACAAATTTGTTTTTTATACTTATTTGTTTTACAACATTGTATTTCATTGGTGGAATGTTTTAAATGAAAATCGGATAAGTATAAATAAAAACATTATTCAAAGGAGTCATCCCTCCGAACCAACAAACAGCTATCATAAAAATTGATTTTAAGGACGACATTCTCGCAAACAGGTTATTTAGAGAAACTACTACCAAATGCATTTTGTTGACAATACTTCATTATGTGATTGGCTGCTGCTGTCGAGGGGTTTGTATCTTCAAGGCTTTTTTTTCTGGTAATTCTTTTCTAAAACTTCTTCGTCTATTTTCAATTTATACCTAAGTAACTGGAATGCCTTTGGCACAAAACTTCTCCGCGAATATCAAATGTTCGAAACTGAAAACAGTAATAATTAGATGCAAGTGTTTTAATCTGGTGGAACTGACAGTTCCGGGAGTATTGATAAGAAATTACATAATTTTTATTATTAATTTTGCAAGTTCAAGGTTCAAACTTCAAATACTCATGTTAGAGCAGTGTTAGATGGAAATATTAGCGTTGAATCTTCATTGAAAATCTGGGTTTCCAATAATGATTGAAAAATGTAAAAATATTAACGTTGAATCTTTATTGAAATTTTTACAAGAATCTGAGTCAAAAAAAATTAGTAGAAAGCGTCGATTTTTTAGGTGATTTCGATGTTAAACTATCATTGATTTAAAAAAAATCTGATCCAGAAGTTCAAGGTTCAAATGCTCATGTAAGAGCAGTTTTTGATGGAAATATTAGTGTTGAATCTTTGTTGAATTTTTCACAGATAGAAATGATGTAAATTCGGTTGAAATACTGAAATTGTTTTTATTGGTTGTTTAATGGGTAAAAATATAATAAATACGTTTAGGAAACTGAATTTGTTTTTATTGGGTATCGAACAGATAAAAATATACCTTAAATACGGTTGAAAATCCAAAGAAAATAAATGTGTCCCAGTATCAAGTAAAATATATTCTACTGGTAAGTAAGTGTGCATTAAATGATGGTTGTTTTTTGTGTACCTATACCAAATACCAGATAGATAAGCCTTGAAAGTAGATTCTTGATTCTCCACCTTTTAATTGTAACACGTTTCGAGCGGCTACTGTCGTCGTCGTCGTTGTAATTATCAACGATGATAATGACTTTTCCGAGATTCGTAAACAGATTTCGATTTCATTTCCGTGATTGACCTTTGAATATCACAAGGTCGAAATGACAAGGCCCTTTGTATTGTTTTTTAACTCATTGGTCAACTTTCTATCGTCGTTACACTACACTTACTTTTCCAAAATCAACTAGTCTTTCGTCAAGATCAATGACACGTCGCGTCGTAAATCCTGCTGCATTCATGGTCATTTAAATTTTTTTTTTTATTGAAGCGTGCTTGTGTTCAGCTTGCAGTTAAACGATGTGATTTGATTTTCAAATTGGGTTTATTATCGTAGATGCATATATGAGATGCTATTGCTGGAATTCTACTTTACCTAAGTATAGCACGATTTCATAATATGTAATGTACCTATGTGTATCATAATGATACTTATATTTGTGCTGGATGATAACGAAGAGTGATCTTTTTATGATCTGTAAATAAATTAGATGATTTTTATCTTTTATGTTAGTATATTTGCTTTTTAGTCGCGCCATTTCTCCGAGATGAATCATTTCAATGATTAATCAATAATACAGCTAACCTACATACTAAGATTAGATTTATGAAATTAAAACCTAGACCTAAATAGCTACGTTTATTATGAGAACAAAACTGAGCACTTTTGCACGTAATAAAATATTCGTTGGAGAGGAGGGAGTGAAAGGATAGAAAATGTTACATTATAAAAAAGGGGTTATGAAAGGAGAATAATATTTTTATTAGAGGAATTCTTTCGTGTAGTCATCGTACAGAGTTCGGTAGAAAATGAACTCAATCATCAAACTTTTCTTGAAATAATTAATTAGGAAAATAAATGGATACTTTTCATATTATAGGGACAACTCGTATGTACGATAGTACATCTAGTTTTATAAAATATATGACAATATACTCTAAATATAGTAAAAAATTTCTCAACATTTTAATAATATTTTCCATCTTTACTTCATTCCTTTTCTTACATGTTTGCTCTTGATAAAGTTTCAGAAATATGAATAATATTAATCAACTCATTTATTCAAAATATCGTGAAAAAAAAAGTAAAACAATTAAAGAATTCCTAAAAAAAAAATTAGAAACGAGAAGCATGTCTAAAATTAAAACATTAACATTGTAACAATTTTTTTGAGATTATTATCACCTATGTATGAAGTTATATTAACTTCTATTGAAAGCAGCCATCCACCTACGTCACTCGAATGACTCACAGTAATTATTGCCAATTTCGTGGAAATTTTTCCATTGTAAATCCGGTTATGATTGAATGTTAGACTAGGAGTGAAAAAAAATTCGATAAATTACAGGTATACTTATATTTTTTTTGTAATGGTTTAATTTTTTCGTTTCATTCAAATTTATATATAATCATTAAAAATTAGTTATTTTGGATTTGTATCTACATACGTATTCATTCGTGTTATTTTAAAAATTTATTACCTGTTTTCTTTTACGATTGGAAAAATAAAATATTGAAAAATATTGCTAGATGATACTATCAACAATAATGAACTGTGGATTGTAAGCAGTTACTTTTGAACCAAAATTTAATGAAGTTGATACATTGGGGCTTATGATGATGCATGTATTGAATTTCTTTCTAATACTTTCTTAGCTAGGTTACCTTTGTTTTTAGTGTTATATAGTATGAATTATTTGAGAATGCAGGTTAATTCAAGTTTAAGGAATTTTAGGATTTTCTCTCAAATATTTGAAAAGTGTTTCATCTCTTACATATTTTGATCTAATTTTTTTAAATTTTTTAATTAGCTCATAATCTCAATAGAGGGAAGGTAGTAGCTAGCATATGTCATATTTCAGTCTGAAATGTTCTTGAAAGTTTGATAAAAAAAATTCACATACGTAGGACTTGGTTAACGAATACAGGGAATCAAATTTTCTCAAGTTGGGAAAAATGTTGAAAAGAGGGCCGAGCATGAAAAAACTAAAGACCTTGCTTGTTTCTGATGTCTCCTGAATGAAAATTTCTCTCGAATGTCTTGATATTTCCTGAAATGCTATTATTAGATTTTCAAAATTTCTGTTCAATAACACAAAGAAATACAAAATAAAATGTACAAAATTCAAGTTTATATCCTTAATTAATTATTTTAAAAGAATTGTGTTTTACTCTTGATATTTTTTTTTCCAATGATATTCTCAATTGTAAGTATTTTAGGAATAATTGACAAATGTTGATCATTTTTCTTTTTTTTTCTCCTTTGTATCAGAGATTGAATTCCAGCCATACTACCCCTCACCAGTAAAATAGCTCTTTTAAAAAGTTCAGACCTTATTCTTATCTCGTTATTCAAAATTCCAATCAATAAAAAAATGTATTTCTTGTTCTGAACAGTTGAACGCCGTGTTACGAATTACAATTGTATTTGTTTCCACAAGATGAAAAAGTATAACTCCCCTTTCACCCTTCTTCTAATTGCATATTCCTGTTCCTGAAAAAAGTATCTATCAGCAGATAACATTTCAAGTATATACTTATTGATTGATTAATTTTTTACTATTGAATCAAATCAGCAATCGGTTAAATTGTCGTAAGTAGTCGATGGTGTGTGTGTATTATGCATTACAGAGACTGTTTTTAGAATTTAATTTAAAATATGATTTATCTCGAACTCATTTCTGGCCATGTTTCATGTGTATGTACTACGCAGATCGTTATCAGCTCGAAAAACAGATCTTTTTTTTATCGAATTAATGAGTTTTTTTTTATTTATTTAACGGCAATGATTAAGTACTAATCCAACAACTTTTACACTTACTGCGAATTTCATCTGCATAAATTGAAACTACTTAATCTCAATAAAATAGTACTCCACATAAAGTTTCAAATTTCAGTTTATACCAGTATCGAGATTATTTGATAAACAAAAATAAATTTATCAAAAATTCACCGGTTAAATAATTAGTCATTTAAATATATAATAAATTCGTGAAAAGCGATGAGCTTTTTACGAATAAGAATAACGAATTGAACTACCAGCAAAAAAATTAATTAACAAGTGGATAATTAATTACCTATACGTATTATAAAGAAAGTATTTGGATCTATGTACGTCACATAGTATGTACTATTCACTCAAAGACTTCATCGAATACCTATTAGATTTACCTAACTAGTTGGTTACGTTTAAAAAATAAAAATTATGAAGAATAGGTATATTTCTGCCAAAACATTTTATTTTTTTTTTCAAATGTCACCCTACATTTGGAAATATTTGTTCGCAAATAAAATTATATAATTTGATAGGCTATCAACTGAATAAAAATGATACGAGTGTAGTCTATGTACGATTGCATATTCCATATTATAATGATTAATTATTGTAAAATTTCAAGGTTTAATGAGACCAACAACAAGGAGCCCGTATGCGTGATATGGTATGAGCATTTCTCAGCGACGCGATATTAATATTTTACTTTGATGCATTTCGCTGTATTTACATGAAGTATATGTATAGTGGGTGTTGAAATATAGTATCGCGTGATATAATTACCATCTTTTATTGTGTTAAACTACTTATGAAATAGGTTTTATGCGATATTTATTCTACGTGCGACTTACTAATTAGTTTATTACTTCATGATTTATAAAATATATCTTATTTACCTGCTGGCAGACTTCACTTAGAAATGAACTAGTTTTCCATGATGGGAATTAAAATTTTGTCTGCTACTCGACGAGTACTTGTTTATTCTTTTTTTTTCCGGAGGACGGAGGATAAACGATCTAATAAATCATATTTAACAAAAGCGAAGGCGGTATTTCGTAATTAATATAAAAATTTAATTTACTTACGGGTCTTTTATTCATATGGCTAGCGATACTTACAGAATAAATGTACGAAAAAAGATATGAATGAGTACCTACCAAATACCAATCGGATACTTCAAAGAAAGTTTACTTATCTATATATTAGTCTATAATGCACGTATAATCGGTGAAAGTGCTACATTAGTACGAATGATTATTGAGAAATTTAGTTGAGCCAATTTTTGTTAATGAGATGACAGTTTCCAGAAAACCATAAGGCTACAATTGTTGTTTTTTTCCAAAGCGTGGGAAATATCATTTCGAAATATGTAACTCGAGCTCGATGAACAGTATTCAATGAGTTGTTCGAAAGTTTATAAAGTTTCTCATTACTTCTCGAAATTCAGAATAAGTACCTGTGTTACGTTATGTCCAAAAAATCATAAAATATTTTCTTTTTTTTCTAAAGTTGTTTGAATAGATTACGTAATTATTCTTAATAATGTGCATGTGTAACGTAAAACTTTAATACAGTTCCATAAGGCTTATAATAATCTCATTCAGTGATTCCAACCTGAATCACTTGCTAAATTTGTCCATGAAAGCATGTAAACATTCTGCTATTTGGCACACGAAAAAGTTTTAAGCAAAGCATTTCTACGACGAAAAATATCAAAAATATTAAGCGCCTCTTCCTCCTACAAATTAATAAAGATCAGTTTCCGGTTGCTATCTTGACTAATATAACTACGGTTACTGGGAAAATTTTATTTAAAATTTGGCGATATCTAAACCATTCTTCTTCTCGTAAAAATTTACCTCATCATGTCTATGGAAATTCAGAATAACCCCTTGCTCCTCGTGTATTTGGATTGTTACATGTTGCATAAATTGTTCTCGGAGGCACGAATGAGATCGTTATCTCACCTGACCAATATGGGTTGTTTTGAGAAAAAATGACATCATTTATGCATTCGTGATTGTGGTTTATTAAACACTTCTTAGAAACTGAATTAAACAATAATATCAACTGACTCCTGAACGCTCTTTTCACCTAAACCTAATTTGAGGGAGCTGTGACCTGAGTAATGAGAAACTGTACAAACTATTTGATAATTTTCCGTACGTCACTCCTTCAAAATATACATAGATTAGGCAACATGTACAGTATGTAATATTTTTTTCTCTTCTTATTCTCAAGTCCTCACGCTTTAAATTTAAAAGTACATATATTTCGAGTACGTACATACATATTTCTCTATTCCATGGAAAAATTTATTCCTCTTTTTAAAAATATTATGATAAAAAAAAATTTAATGAAAATGAGCGTTTAAGTTTCGTAGCATTTTAAAATCTATTCGTACTTCAGTGACACTATAATTAACCTAGGGAAATGAATTAAGTACCCACTCGTAATTTCTGGAAATGGCGAATTTTATCGCCATTTCAGGTCTTTATCTTAGTCAATATAATGGCCATTTTGAAGAATATATTATTCGTATACAAAATTTCAAAGTTGAAGAGATAAGAGTTAGGAATACTGAATATTTCATTATTTCTTGCTAGTACGTGGTTTTGTTGAATTGTTTGATCGTGCTCGTGTTAGAAATCATCAAACTGATACCGACATTCCACAATACGAATATTTTGTATTGTACCAACAATAATGTACGTAGACGCAGGTGGGTGTAATAGGTATAATGGTATGACTCGTCGAGGATTCGTATGTATATCTTCACGCTTAAAATTTGGAATGGGTACGTTTAATTTTTTATGTGGTAAAATTTGATCATTTTCCATCTTAGATTAACGACAATGATTTACTTTTTAAATTTGTAATCTATAATAATGGTCATCTGCTTGATAAATACCCGTACCATATCTACCTTATACGTAGAAATAAGCTCGATGAAAAACAGTAAGAAAATATCATATGATGATGACTCGATCAAGAGTTATAACGCTAAAGGCGTAAATTAAACAAACGCGAAACCTGATTTTAATAGTATTTCAATTTTTTTTTTCAAACACATTTGCATCTTCTCACTTTCAGATAATGTGGGCAGCATTATCGTTAGCTTTAGGCTACGAAATTCGCGGAGACATAATTCGAGGAGCTCCGTGTATCAAACGTTACCATCAATTATTTTGTCCAACCGCCGGTAACAGTTACCCAATGTACGTAAGCATTTTATCCGATTGAATGTATTTAATTCGCAATTTTCAATATTTATACGCACGTGTAAAATATAAAGTCGTACTTCTTGATAATGAATTGATTTTGTTTCTTTTTCTTTCTTATAGAGAACGAATAGAAAAATTTATCGACGATAATAAAGCGCTAATGCGTAGAATGTATGGAGAATTTGAAACTAGTAACGTTGATTATGGACCTCAATTTAATGATCCGCAGAGAAACAAACGTACTCGCAATTACCCACCGCAGCCTCAGTCAGCAACATACGGCGGCGAATCATATTTCAGTAGACTATTAAATAAACGACAAACTTTACCAAAAACTCCGCAAAGTGAAAGCGGCAGGTAAATTTAACAACAAATTTGCATCAGTTCTTTATATGGTAAAACCTCGTAATGATTATCGTTGTGTGCATAGATGAATTTTTATTAAGCTTCAATACCAATCGATTCGGTCGATGTCGTACTCGTATAGTCGTTGTCTTCTCTATTGTTTTCTTTCATATACCTTTGTATTTACCAAATCACCTTCTCTTTTTATGAATGTATTCTTACCTACGCTACGTATTTTTCTTCCTATACACTTGCTTATGTATTTCCAAGTTTTAAAAAATTGCTACTTCTTTTCCGCCTAATTCAATGCTTACCCTATCGTACCGTGTACGTGTGTGTTTTTCAATGTATCGATTACATAACCAAATCAATATCTATAAGTAACAATGTATCTATTTAACTTTTATCGTCAAGTGTCTCTTTATGTAGATACACAAAATCAAGGTATTATTTATTTTAATAGTTTGGTTTGCGTATCTTAGGTATAAATTTATTTCATCTCTTTATGCCTCGACCAATGTACAACATACTTCATCATACGCTGCTATGTATGATTTCGAAGGTGTGTTGTAGCACAATACACAACGTATTTATGCTAAGTAGGCGTGCCACCTTGGCAATATCGTAAAGTCAATGATAGAGCACCTCAATCTATCAATATGTTAGCTAATAATTAAATAATAGATACCATCTTACAGATTGGATTCATGTGAGTCAAAATTAGAAGTAGTTACACCTTACTGGGCTTCCAATAGTGCGGGTAAAGTAAGAGCTATTGTAAATACGCAGCATTTTGAACAAGCTATACATCAGGAAGTCTGCTCGTAAGTTTTTTTTTCTTTCGTTTTAGTATTCTTTACTTTGTGGTCTTCTTGTTACGCGATACATTAATAATAAAAACATGAATTTCGTTCGATTGCAGAAAGAGCGAAACTCGAAGGTGTTCGAATGATTGTCGTTGCGAACAGAAGTATAAGTGGCATCGTCTCTTATCATATGATCCAGAAAATGACTGCAAGGGTATCTTCATGGATTGGTTTTTATTTCCTTCGTGCTGCGTATGTAGATGCTCGCCATTGCCTAATTAATGTTTTAGTTATCTTTCGTAAATGCGTTTACTGCTATTAATAAATTATTTAGCCTTTTGTATACTTCAAATGAAATTTGTACAGTAAATATACATACTTTTTATGCTATAAAATTTAATAAGCCATATTTGCATTGTAAACGAATGCTGATTTTTGTAATTTGAAATGAAAAGTAAATCTGATTGTACAGCAGCAAATGAGTGTTTAATTGGTTTGAAATTCCACTTTACACGTGAGAATTCTACAAGATTTTCTGAACCAACAATCACAATTTTCCAACGAAATTACAAAAAATCTACGACTCGTTTGTTTCCGTTCTAGACTCGGTCGTAAAACATTGGATCATTAGCGACTTCGCACCTATATAAATACCAAAATTTTGGCCAAAAATTACTCGTAACATACATTCTCTGTTTACTTGCTGTTTCAACGTACATATATAAACAAAGTAATTTTAAATAAAAAAAACTCATTTTATTATAACAACTTTTAATACATAAAAAATAGTGAAATTAAGTTCCTACAGCGTAGTGGATTACATTTCATAATATAATAATATCGAAACACATAAAAACAAAACCAAAAAAAAACTCGATAAATAAATGTTTTTTTGTAATATAGGACCATAAACTTTACAAAGGCAATTACTCTTTCAATATCTCCAATGTTATAACTTCGATGTGAAATGAATTTAGATTCGGGCCAGCACCTACTCGCTTCATTATACAGAAAACATTGCTTAGTATCAAACATAATGAAGACTCGTTCCTGAAAACGATGGCGAATAAGATGAAATAATTTTTCATATTTTCCTTATGGCACAACTATCGTTATGAGAAGAGGTAACTATTTCACCAGAGATATCTTTGTTATTGAAATTGGCTATTTTAGTAAAATCTGAGTAAGCGTAATTGGCGAAGAACTTGGTTCAGTTATCAATAATAAATTTCTAATGTAGTAATTTTAAAAATACAAACACAACTCGGCGCTTTTACAAAAGCTCACTTTTAGTCAATAAATAAACACAATGACCTTGAACAAAACATAATAGTATAAAGAATGACAAAAACAAAATATTAAGTATAAACGTAAAACATAGTATTACGTGAAATTTGAAAACCCTTAGACACTACAGTAAAATACGTAAAGTATAGCTATACGCTATATTATTCACAGGACGAAATGTGTACGTGAATTTCATCAACTTGGAATACGATAATATTTTCAAAATAGACGAATGCGACTATATTGACGATAGCATATAAGGGATAGTTTTATCATATTAATATCCGTACTTGTAAAATGAACATTAAAATAAAATCATTCGAAGCTTTGTACTTTAAAATACAAAGGAAAAAAAATCTGACTAGGTTTTTCTGTATCGTACGCGTTATGTAAACAAACGTAGTCAGAAATTCTTCAACGTATCTATAAAAATTCGCAGAAGAAAAGTGACTATTTCAAACGGAAAAAATACTAGAAAAAGAATCAGGTTCTAGGAAAGATTAAGAATTATAAGATGCTGGATAAAAAGAATTACTTTGATGATTAGCTTGCGATCGTCTGTCCGGCCGAGAATTATCTCTCTGTTGAGAAAGATGTTGAGTAGCAGGTGGTGGGGGTGGCGGCGGAGGTGGTAATACGAATTGTGGATGGAATGAAGCCGATAAATTAGGTCTAACGTTTAACGGGATAAAAGCTTGTTGAGGTACGGGTGGAGCATCGGTACAAGGGAAAAAATTAGCTTGTGGCATTGTCGTAGGTAACGGAAGAGCTGTCATAGGGTTGAAATTTGAAAATTGAGGCATGGATGGATGCATAGTCGGAGGTGCAGGTAAAGGACGATGAATTGCCGGAGGAGGTTGAGGAGGGAATGACGGCAGCGGTGGAATACTGGTCGAGCTGAACGACGAATAAGGCGCCATAGGAGTATGCATTGGAGATCGAGAATATACGGTGAGATAATTCTGCGCTGCTGGCGCCACATTTGGTAACTGGCGTGGTGAAGAACATAAAAACGGCTGTGGAGGGAATGTGAAATTCGACGGTGAACTGTATCCACCGACCATGTAGTTGACCGATTGCGATGGTCCGTCAAATTTATTAACGTGAGTATTGTTCGAATTATGATGAAAATTCGTCAGTCGTGACGAATCGGCCGAAAAAGTTCTCGATTTTAGTTTATAATTATCGGAGGCGGTAAATGGTGGAAAGCACGAAGGCGCATTCATGTTTACCATTTCTACAGCGCTGTTAGTATTCGACATTACTCGTCTGATTAATGGGCTACGTTTTTGCTTGGCTTCGTCTTCTTTTCTTCGTTTAGCAGTCAATTCTAGATTCCTCTGGTTCATTTTCTTCACGAATAAGTCGTTATCAACCTGACTTTCACGTTTTGAACCAGGTACCTGAAGCGAAATTTTTTACAATATTCATGTTGAGCATTGAACTTAGAATGATGCATTTATCAATGTAATCAACTTACCTGTTTCGAACGTTTAGAACGGGCCTCTTCTTCATCATCTGAAAAGTCTAAACACGAAGCGGGTGGTTCGTTGTTATCCGTCCAAGAAGCATCACTTCCCTTATTCCTGTAATATAGAATCGTTTTGTGTTTTGAGAAAAAATTCGATAAACAAAGATTAGTTTCAATTTGTATGAACTTACTTCATTAATTCTGCAGTACGTATAAAAGAAGTATATTCGGTCTGAGGAGCGCAATAAACTACTTGCTCTTTGGAAATGTTTTTCTCTTTTATATGTTCTGCTGAATTGAATCGTACGCAATATAACGGTTCTTGTACAGGTCCGAAAACATCGAAAATTTTGCCCAATGGTCGCTGACCACGATCCAAAAACAAAACTGTGTCAATATCGAGAGCAGGAGTGTTCGGGAACGATTGAACAATAACTAAGGATCAATTCATAATTAGTATCTTGATAATGAAAGTAATAAAAAATTACAAATATCTCACCCATAGTGTCAACCATGTTAAAAACAGACCCAATAGGTTTACATTTGCTCTCTTCTACGGTAATAGTCAAATCTTCGATGGGAGGCAAATCTTGTAATGTCAACTCTCCTTTAGTACGAGCATAGGAAAAAGCTTTTTTATCAGTCAATTCACTAAAACAATACACTCCAAATGTAAGAAAAAGCAATAGTAAAAAACATATTGGTGGAAAGTTTCAAAATTCAATCTACCTTAGAGAAGTATTGTCACTATCATCGTTTTCCTCAGAAACCGTAGAACTGCTATCGGAATCACTCGAATCAGAATTATCGTCGCTGTTGTCATCACGATAATTTTGAACGGACAAACTTTTAATTGTATCAAAAATTGAATCACTTCCGAGAGATTGAACAGGAAGTGAATTCAAAGTTGTATTGTTTTCTTGTTCACAAGTCTTAGAGCTTTCCACATGGTTGTTACCGATTTTCGTATCTATTGTACTGGTATTGTCTTGAATATGGTTCACCTGCGGCGAGGTATTATTCGAAACAGCATTGCTAGACACGTTGATAGGAACTTCATTGGACTTCAGTTCGTCGCGCTGTTCTACTTCGGAGTTAGTTAAAATGGGGTTATCTTCGCCTTGTTCTGTCATGTTTGCGTACTTGAGAAAAAATAAAAACATGGTTCACAAAGATGTTTTTTGAATAATATGTGATCGTATTCAATGAATTAACAAACCTGTCGGAATAACTGAACACAATCAAGTGGAGAGGTGTACTGGGTTTAAGTAAGTCTACGTTGATACTACACTGAACAAAAGCATCACCTAATTTTAACACATTCCATCGAACACTGGAAAAATGTACGTTCAAGAATATCAAAAAGAATTACAATGACTAAACGATACTCGCGGAAACATAATAATCAATAAAAATTGCATTAATACTTTAAATAGCGAAATAACTCAATACTGGAAAGTCATTAGTCCGGAATCGTAATAGTGATAGATAGAATCCAACATATTGAATGTACACCACAAAATTGTTATAGTTAACACTTGAGCGTCTTTTTAAATTACCATTAATCATTTAATAATTCTTCAAACCGTCACTTAAATTTCTGTTGATGAAAACTGAAATTTTTGAAAATTTGGGAGTGATAACGTGCAACGCCATTGCCATTATTGTTATTGCATTGCATTTTTTGCATTTATATAAACTACGCCATCTTTTGTTATAAGTGGCAAATAAGTAGAAACATGAATGTTGATTTATACTAGGCTTTATTCATTTAACTTGGGTACTTAAATGGGTCATTTTTCGGGCGAATTTACTACTTTCTTAAAATAACTAAGAAGATTAACTATTGCCAAGTAATTTCAGAAGCTTCCAAAAACTCCAAGTAAGGGTTACGTATGTTATGTAAACAATTAAATATATATTTGTTTTCTGTGTGAAAATCGGGAATTTCATAATTTGTAATTCACTTGCAGATTTTCATCTGTCATAAACTACGATATTATATGAGGATTTTATAAGCATACAGATACTTACGAATGTTACATTATCAACCACACAGTAATGTCTTGTCTGTGTTAACTGCTACCTGTCACTATTCATACTTCACGAATGAATGATAGGATCAAGAATGAACGACGTTGTCTGCAGTGTAAATGATGCATACAATTCACTAATCATGTATCAAAAGGATTATTTAATTGAGATTGCAAGCAGGCGGATAGTCCACTTTGCCGAAAGCGCATAAATACCTCTTCCGTGATTGCGTTCACAAAGCTGTATACAAATTTTGAATATTCATTTCAATATTATTACAATGTGATGATCCAAGGAGATGAAGAAGTCTAGCTATTTCATTTCGATTTACATTAAATCAATTTATGTAATACTAAATGTATTTTTCGTAACATATATACACTCTAAGAACTGTGATCTAAATGCTAACACCGAAGACGTATGCCTAATCACTGATTCAGTTTTCGAAAAGTACGTATTTCTATTTATCACAAATTATTTATATTTCTAATAGATAATAATTGACAACAAATTTTATAGGTACCTTTTATACGATGTTAATCCTTCAGAAGGATTCAATCTGAGACGTGATGTATATATGCGATTAGCTGTTTTCATTAAAAATTTACAAGATGAAATAAAATGGCACTTAGTGGGTATAAGATTGAGACTCTAGTTTTAATATTTAATCAAATTGGTTGTAATACTAACATGGAAAACCGTTTAGGTTTTACCACCTTGGAGTAATTTACCTCACTGGAGGTCCACTGACATAGGTTCTCAAAGCAAGCTTCCTTGGAGTCTGTTTTTTGATGTTCAAAGTTTGAAATCGTTTGCACCAGTTCTTGAAATGTATGAATTTCTAGAAGGTATATTTTGAAAATCATATGCGTTTAACTCATTTCAAATTTGAATCATTTCGAATTGAATTTCAGACCATGGCAAAGAAGCTATTGATCATGTTCTTATTCTGCAACATTTTAAAGAACTTTCTTTTGGAAATTTTACTTGGGAAGATAAGTGGTCCATTGATGAATGTCAACGATCTGTAAATCTTATGTAAATCTGAAAATTTTTCTGGTGACAATTGAGGCTACTTCTATATTTATAAATATTTTTCCAGTCCAAAAAATACAAAAACTTACAAATGGTCTGTGCTTGGTTTTAATAATGTCTCGGTAAAAAATATTCAGTGTGTTTCATTTCATGGATCAGCTTCATTGTTACAAAATCTTCTAAATAATTTTTCAGGAAGGTAAGCTTCACAAAATTTTTTTCTTTAATGAAGCGGAATTTTTTCAAATTAATGTGATGGTATTATTTTTTATGTAACAGATTTTTTTTTTTGGAGAATGCAGAAGTAGTGTTGCATGATTTTTATGGAGGAGAAGATTACTGGAACTGCAGGAGAAGTATGCAGTTTAATGAAAAGTTGAGAAGTATTGCTTTGAACTTTATGCATTCTCAGTTGAATTCGAATTTCTCCGTTGCAATGACTTCATCGGTAGTTCCAAATAAATTCATTTTTCAAGAAATATATTTACGGTCGTCTCAGTTCTCAAATCGTCATTTTTATCTGTTTATTCAATTGTAGAAAAATAAATATTCAGTCGGAAACTCATATTTGTGCGCTCATTTAAGAAGAAAAGATTTTGTCTTGAGCAGACCCAAAGATGTTCCCAGTCTCAATTGGGCCGCAGTACAAATACAAGAAAAACTTCTAAAATTTAATTTGTCAACCGTATTTTTAATAAGCGATGACATGAATGAAGGTTTGTTAACATTTTCTGATTTCAATTAGTGTGTTTGATACTTTTTATTACATGAATCAATGTTGCAGGTTTAGCCGACGTTTTTCAGGATTTACTTCCTTCATTTAATGTAATTACATTTCATCCTTCTTATGAAATCAAACATAAGTATAAAGATGGAGGGATAGCGATTATTGAACAAATAATTTGCTCTTACGCACAATATTTCATCGGTACCTACGAATCCACTTTCTCATTTCGTATTCAGGAAGAACGTGAACTTTTGAACATGCATCCAGATACCACATTCAATCGATTCTGCGGAGACAATCAACTCAGCTGTAAACAGCCAACGAGGTGGTTGAAAAATAGATATTTTGTGTAAATAATAAAAATAAAAGTTTGTTGTTTTCTACAAATTTGCTTTTATTCAATACTTGAAATACTGAAATAGTGCACGATTCACTTGATTTAAAAAATTAATATTCAATAATACTGACAATTATCTGGAAATATCTCAGTGTAACAGTATAAATGACTTAATGACGTCCAACATTAGCTTATAATATTCCTACCCGTAAATTATGAGAACTTCAAAGTCAATATTTATAATTATAAAAGTACAAAAAAAAATAAATTACCTTAAAATAATTCAAAAAACGTAACTTAGCTGGACGGAAGACGCACAAATGGCTTGGACGGACTCTCTCACAGAATTATATCAGATCTATTACGCATTTAAATAGGTGGGTGAATTAAAATAAATATTTACAGCAGAACAAACAGGCACAGATTGCTAAAAATATGAAATTCTTGGAAACCGAATTTCTAACTGAAGAATTGCAACCGTCTTTAGAACAGTAACACTTCTCCCAGTAAACACCATTTTCTAAAACACCCCAATGACAGACATCCGTGACTCCATTTTCAGCAACAGACGCACACTGTCTGATAACTTGCCTCCATCTGCCATCCCCTAGAAGTACAGTCATTTTTGGGTAAAGCTTAAACTATTACTCGTCTCAGAATATATAGCTTTTATACTAACAAATGAATCCTCTGGGACCTTGTTGGGTGATTTTCATACAGAATGAGCCGGGAGATTTAGACTCGTCGCTTGAACAATCAACAGCGACGTGTTTTTCTCGACGAAAGTCTTCATAGGCGCCACAATTGTCTTCACCATCGGGATCTTCTGCTGTTGAACACTGGTAACATTTCATAGATTTGGCACCTAAAAAGAAATTCAGATATCTAAATAATCCTGGAATTATTTCCAAAAAAAAAGTAATATTTTACGGACACACCCTGACGAAGTGTTTCTGGATTACTTACCCTCTAGCTTATATAATATACATAGAGTAACAATTATCAGTTTAATGGACTTCATTTCAAAAAAGGTTTTAATAAATAATGAAGAAATTCTAAATCACATTTTATATAAAATAAATTTCGTTAATTTCGTTAATTTAAGTTTTCATTTTGTTCAATGATGAGCAATGAAACGAAAAATTTCAAAAAAATTGTTTATTTACAAGAAAAAAAATTTATTAGCTTTGTAGCTTCGTTTAAGCATTAGTGTTTAGAAGCAATGTTACTAACTTTAAATAATATTTCCCTTGAAAACAAATAATCAAATTTACATTTTTTTTCTATTTCTCATTATATCAACGATTCAAAAAAACTCTAATATAGAATAAAATATATTGTTACTTAAATCGAAATAAATTATTAAAAATTTCAATATTGAATTTCAAATTTTGAGTTTGAAAACAACTTGAGAATTTTTGAAAATCAGTTTCCATGACACTTCTTAATACCAAAAACCAAAGTAAATCAACACCTAACAACCTCTAAAGCCTAGTAAATATCTTCAGTTCTAGAGAAATTTTTTCATTTAGTAGAAGTTGAGTGCTGTTATTCTAATTATATTAATTTGCTGTTTTTGTTTTGTGTACAATTGGATGGATATTGTGGTGAGTTTTAATTAATTTTTTCACTAATATAATGCTTCATATACTAACCCATCGTTCTACGTTGTTTAATATCATATTTGTCACTTTCGAAAGTCAACGTCATCTTACCTGGGACTGCGTTGATAATTTCATTTTCTTACTGCTATTTCGTATTTTTGTTAATATTTAAAGATTTTTTGCATAAATTTTTAACCTAACAATGTTTAACTAGGTCTTGAAAGTTTATTACACTATTTTTTAGAATTGTTTTGAATTCGTCTCCTTCCTTTAGTTGTACTGAACAATTAAAAAAGATCCCCCGAAAGTTGGTGAAGTAATTTTTTCGGTATTTTTGAATTCCTGTTGAGAAACTAATATATTTTATTGTTACAAGTGTGATTGAAACACCGGTTGAAATGTTTTCTGCAAGAATTCGATTACGCTTGGTAATGGCATCATTGAAACAGTGTTTTAGTTTTCCTTCGTTCAGTTTCAAATTATCGGCTGTATCTATTCGAACGTAAGAGATATCAAATTTGAAACGAACAAGAATAGTAATCCTAGTAATATCTATTTTTTTCGAAATAATAATAATTTCTGAAAGTCCACCAAACAGATATATTTTCGGGAAGTTTTTTTGAAAAATGTCACATGACATTAACTTTTACGAAAATGGTGAAGCGATAACGGTCGGTGACAATAAGATGGCGCTTGTCATAATTATTTCGGCGAATTGCAAACAGGTCGTGGCTACTGGCTTGTTGCGATTGTAATTCATTTCAGTTGGAAACTCATTTTAGACAACTCGTGTTATATATTTCTCCAAAACAAGCATGTTGTCGAAATAATTTTTAATTTAAATATATCCGAATCATTGGAATAAATAATTCAAGTTTCCTGACAATTTTTCATGTTTATTTAAAAATTTTTCAAATTATTCAATAGTTTTTTGAAGAAGTGTTTTTAACGTATTGTTATGTAGGATGTTAACTTATTTCTTATTTTATTTGTTCAACTAGCGAAGTGCATTGTACGAAGCTTTGTACACCTGCCACCGGATACCAGCCGGGTACCAACAAAAAATCATATTCATTCAGATCAAATAAATAAAAAATTTTCAGCTTGATTACAGCTGTTCTTTTGATAATATTAGGCTCGTCAGATGGACTTTTTCTGAAATTAAAACTATTTAGGTAGCTTATTTTTCATGAAAAATTATATTTTGAATAAAAGTCGAACGATGCTTATGGTTTCATGTGCTTATACCTATTTCATGAAGAGATTTCTAATAGTCAAGTTACAAATTTAAAATTTTGTGAACTAATCAATGACTGTTTCATGCTGAACTGATGAATAAATTTTTTCCCTTCTATAATGGGAATTTATTTACATTATATTTAGCAAGTAAAATTGAATTACAAGAAGTATATTAGTTCCAGTCACGGACGAACGAGCGTTTAAAAATAAATGTTATTTAAATTTGTTTACCTATAATTTTACCCTTCGTTTGATGTGACCCGAATTCGCCTATTTACGAATTTTTTATGAGAGTGTTTTGTAAATTTATACATGCAGCGATTATACTGGGTACGCGTTATCGTTTTTTGACGTCGACTTTAATAAAGTACTTTGTCGAAAAATTTGCAAACTAAGGAAGTATCAATCGTAGTGATGATTTTTTTCACGTCGTTTGTGGTCATCAGAGTGAAACTTATTTTTTACCATCTCGTATCAACAAATCGAGTACTTTCATTGTGATTTTGCAGTTTTGCTGTATTGATATAGTTTTAAAAATAATCTACTGAAGAATGTCTCTACCAAGTACTTATAAAATATTTCATGGAATCAATATCACGGTTGTAATTTTCTATTTTTCAAACCTCTTCAATTTGGTAGTGAGTATTTCGATTCCAATAACCCTAAATTATTGTATAAATATTCGATCGCACAAATTTCTTCACCAATGCTCGATAAGTTCCTAAAATTTATTTTTTTTCATTCTAGAATATTTTCGTAAGTTTGAAAGATTATTCTTTCAATTTCTTGGTTCCGTTTTTATATACTTATCTGTTCCTCAAATTTATTAACTCTTCGTTTAGTAGTATTTTGAAATAAAAAAAGATCAAAACCTGCTGTTCTTAGCCTTCCGATCATTTCGTTGAAATAGTAAAATGATTACTCACTATTCTTCTCTCGCCTTACTTCGCGGTTCAATTTTTCTTGTAGTTGAATTCGATTCGCTAATTACGAAATTAATGCTGTAGAAAAATTCTATTTATTCATTGATCATTACCCTAATTACGAGTATTTACCGCATTAACGTCAAGCTTTAAACGTATAATGTTGTTATATGTACGTAGCTTTAATACGTATTAACGAGGTACTTCATTTAGTAGAATGTTTCATTTCAATTTCAACTATTTCTACTTCTTAATAATTTTCTTTCTGTTTAAAAAGTAGTATTAATCTTGAAAATGAAATCCTTGCCCTTTTCTTTTCGAAATATCAGATTCGATGCGAATGAAATGTAGCAAGATGATCATCTTTACGTATTTTCATCTTTAAAAGTATTTATTACCAAAGAAATGAAAAAGTTCTAGTTTTTCGTTAGAATACGTTTGTTCTAAAGAATGCTTGTCTAAATACTAATAATTTTCATAATTTTTCGAAGTTGTAGCATATTTACCTGATAATTTTACACCTACAGCTCCCACTGATCAGTTGACCATGAAAGTTTTTCTGATTGATTTCAAATAGGTGTGAATTTTTACTCTACCTGTTAAAAAGATTTGAAAGACGTGCACCTTTAATTTATACTTTTTCCAATTCCACTTCCAACAAATATTTGATTTTTGTTTGAATTTTTTCATTAAAATTCACACCATTATAAGATATTGTTTCGAAGAAAAATAGACTAGGGAAAGGATGTTTAAGAAATTTTTTTGATAGATTATGAAGTTTAGATCAATGCTATGAATGTCTTATAATAATTAATATTACGTATTTTTCCTTTCAAACATTATAAATTTTCGCTCATCTCGATAGCAATTTATTTCACAAGGATTCGGATAATACTGGCTGGTTTGACGATGAATTAAAGGTATATGATTCGAGATGACCTTGGATTATAAATCCGACCTTTTAGAAATATTATTACAAGTGTTTTCAGTTTGCACGGATTCTTAAAAGTCTACATTTTGAATGGATTTTGGACAATTTTAATTCTCTTTTTTTAATCATGTTATCGGTTTTCTAAGGAAAGAAAACTTCCTCGTGCTGAAAATCCGCAATCCATTTCAAAAAGCTATTAAGGTAGTAGCTTTTCGAAATGGATTATGAAATGTTCCGATTCTCGGAATCTGGGTAATCTGTTCAAAATATAAATCCAAATTCTAAAATGTACATTTATTGCAAAGCAAAAAGACTGTAGCAGACTATGCGTATCGATTTCCACTGGTTCTAAAAATGAAATTTTTCAAGGGACTCCTTAAGCACTGGTAAACGATTTCGCAATTTTTTTCATCTCGTCAATAGGTTTGGGGTAATGGAAAATATACTTCGATAAATATTTTTACGTTTGATTTTTTTTTCTCCGCAAGTTATCGTTCAATTTTTTTCAAACTTGGTGTAAAAGTTGAAGCACCTAAGAGGAGTGTTGTGGAATTTTTTCAAATTTTTTAGAGTGGCGGCCACCTCTACAGACCTCCAAAATCACTTTTTCTCTCGTTAAATCTAAAATTTTTGAACGCTATAGAAAGGGCTATCTTCTGAAAAAATTTTCAAAAAATCAAAGAAATGTGAAATATTTCTTAAACACGAAAAAATTATTTCAAATTGGTACCTGAAAAAGGAAATTTGACAGTAGAGTGGATCATGTGAAATGGCTTCAAAAAGTTATGGTAAAAATTTCAGCCCTCTATCATAATTTGTTAAACTTGCAAAATTCACTTAAAGTTCAAAAATAGAATTACTATACTTATTTTGACCCAAAATGACCATTGCCGGCATTTTTTCATCATTACTCCAATAATTTTTTACGATTTTTAGAAATAAGGAAGGAAATCTTGTTTTGAAAAACGCCCTCCTGAAATCAGTGTTGGACATTTTTCAGAGGCCCTTAAAAAACGTCATTTTTATCGAAAAAATTACAAAAAATTACGTTTTTTGACTACCTTAGAAAAATCGAATGTGAAGAGAGGGAGGGGTAAAACTCAAATATTGAGCTTAGTTGTGTAAAATTGATATGTTATATCGATTTCAGAAAGGCAAGTCTCAAAAAAAAGTCTCCTTCCTTGTTTTTCAAAAAATCATGAAAGATCGCAAGTATTGACTTTTTTTTTGAAAACTAGAAAATGGGATGGTAATAATGAAAAAATGTCTTTAATGGTCACTTTAAATCAAAATAACGATTAAAACAATTTTCATTAAATTTTTTTTTAATTTTGTGAATTTTGTAAGTTTAAAAAATTGAATTAGGGGGCTGAAATTTTTAGCACATCCTTTTGAGGTCATTTTGCAACTAATGAGACCCCGACACATGCGGATTTCGAAAAAAAAAAAAAAACCTTGAAAATAAATAAATCTACATAAAATTGTCTCTTAAAGTATATTTTTTATTAGCTCGCCCACTGATTATTCTTGTAGATTAATGTGAGTACATGATATCTTTAAAAGGGAGGAAGACCATGCGATTCTTAGCCTGATTTTCTATGTCATATTGTCAATGGAAACCAGGCAGTTACGGTCTATCCATTTATGGTGGATGAGAGGGTGGGGATTATCAACAAAATTCGATTTGGGGTCCTACAAGACCATTACAAACATTTTTGGCAATGTCAGATATCTATTATCATGTTTATTCCCCCCCCCCCGAAATTGAAAATCATTTGCTCAGTTTTGGTATGTAGACTTGGTAAAACCCATAGAAATGCCTTTTGGGAGTTTTGACTTTTCAGACCTGTTGCACCACGTCACAGCCCCAAAAATGTATAGATTTTTGGTCGTTTTTATTTTTTTTATTTTTCGAGTTTGTTCCACACATTATTCGCCTCCAAATTGAACTAGGAAGGTGATCTATGTCGAGAATCACAATTCTTTGCTGCTTGACTCACCTGCATAAAAAATATTCTCGAGTTTTTTTTCATAGCTTTCATTTGCAAAGGGTGTTTTTCTTGAAGAAATCTCGAATTGTAATGTGTGATTTCAAATCATACATATGTGCAGAGACCTACCTGATGGGCAGAGGGGGGCTCCTCAGCGTTCGGGAGTTGTAAAAATTGGATGACAGTTGATAGAAGTTGGAAAAAATAAAAATAATGGAATGTTGGAATCAGTAACGGTTTTACTGCGGAACCTTTCTGGATTTGTGCCCACAAGTAACCGATTTTTTGGGGTGAAAAATTTTGGAGTTTTTATTCCAACATTTTCTGATGTTTACAATCATTTTGCGACCCGTTATACCGAATATTTTGTAAAATTTTCACCCTCGTTTCACATTTTCCAACACACCTCAAAGGAAATTTAAATCCTGTAGCCCTCCCTTCTACCTACCGAAGTGGATCTTACATTATTGCCTCATGTTGAAATACAGATGAAAATATTTTGATATTGAGACGAGACTTGTATCAAAACTAGCCGGTACTTGACTTACATGAGAGTAAAGTCACATCCAAG
>FIZR01031613.1:0-11011 GCA_900060175.1 Ferrisia virgata | reverse complement strand
AATTCAAGTTTAGCCCCCCCCCCCCCCTGAAAAATCTCCAGTTGCACTTATGATTTCAATGGTGATTACACACGGTGTTGTGGTGCGAGGGGGTAAGTTGAACGATCTTAAATTAAGATTGTCTTGATATTACTGATAAACTTGCTCCACTCAGCATAAGAGCTTAAGATTGGAGTCCTATAAAAAAAATATTTAGTCCTGGCCTTAGATAGACCTTTTGGTGGATTCAATTTTCAGTCCTATTACTCCTTCTCACAATTTAACCTCAGGATTGAAATTTGGTGTGCATGCACTGCACTTTGGAGGGAGGATGGTTCAACTGTTTAACCCCAATATCTTACTGTATCTCCACCACTTGGGAAGAAAAACATCGCAGAGCTCTTCTTTACTTTATAAAAGTGAGGCTTGGTGCTTTCTTTTTTAGTATGCTGATCAGTTACTTCTTGCGTCAAATATCTACTTATATTTTCCTGAATTCAGAAGCTCCTTGTGTTGAAATTCCCTTGTTTGTTCGATATCCATCAGTTTTTTAAATTATTTTGATGGGCAAATGCTTAATTTAGTGACCCTTGGAACACTTGAAAGTAATTATGTCTTACTAGATTAAATTTCATGTGCCCATTGACTGAAAAGTAGTTGCTGCGAAAATTAAAAAAATTAATTTTAATAATGCAAACGACATTAAAAATTTTCCAATTACAGATTTTCAATGTTATTCATTTTATGCTTTCCTGAAGAATAAAATCAGTTACTTGGCTTCATATCCAATAAAATTGCTCAAATTCAGCCAAGAGACTTTGATTGATGATATAGCTTACTACTCGCAGATGAAGTGTTGCAAAAAAAATTACATCGGTACAAATTTTCATTTCTCCTCCTAATGAAATGAATGTATTGATACACACCGTAAAATGCATCAGGGAAGCATGAGTGAGTGATTAATTCAAGTCAAGGTGAAGCAAACAAAGGCTAACTTGAAAAAAGTTTTCTAATGTGAAACTAATCAATGAAATTCTCATTAAATTTTTACATCTATATAGCTATTGCAGATTATATTCTTTTATTTCAATCTAATTAAGACATGCTCATACTAAATTCGATATGCACAGATCTGAGCATGTATGACAAATTATACCCGCTCAGATCTGACGATTTTCTGTGGGCAATGATATACTTTCATGCACATTGATGCATGATCATGTGTAGGGTTGACCACAGTCTCAATACTCGAGTCCTTGAAAGTTGCGACTCTGAATCAACATGTAGCGAGTCGCTCACCAGAAAGACTCCGAGTCTTTTGCAATGTTGCAAGAATGGAACGAGAATGAAGAACGCGCTTCAACGCATTTTTCATGAGAATGCCAACGTTCTCCAGAACGAGAATGGACAACTTGAAATTCTTGCAGAACAAGAACGAGAACGCATAAATTTTCTTACATTCTTCGTTCTTCAGTTAATTTTTTTGTAATGCATTTGCTACAATTTTGCCTGCCTAAAACCCATTTTAATTTTTTTGAGGTTGTGAAAGAGTGCAATAGAGCTAAAAAGTTGGAACTCCCAAAAGACACATCTACGGCCCCAACTAAATGTGCTTACCAAATTTCAACTTCCTAGCTGGAGGAGGAACAGCTTTTTTTTTCAAAGTCAGAAAGGGGGAAAATCCTTACATATCCCCTCTTAATTGACTTAGGAGGTTGATTTTCGGATATATGATACAACTTTTGATTTTTTGTCAATTGGCTTAAAAAGGGGCAATTTTTGAATTTTTGACATCTCAGCACCCCCTCTCTAAAATTGGGACATGCCTGAATTTTGACACAAGTTCATCCTCACTCGTATATATTTAATCCGCTGCCAAACTGTGCCGATCGACCGAATTGGAGCGATTTTGGTAGATACTGAGCGGAGTAAATGATTTCAATGTTCAAAAAAAGATAAATGAATAAAAATAAATATCTGACATGGCTAAAAAAAAAACCGTCTTAATGATCTTTTAGTACCCTGAAACAGATTTTGTTGCTATCCCTTCCCCTTCCCCCTAACCCACTGTTGGTCGATAGACTGTAATAGTCTAGTTTTAATTGGCGATATGGCATAGAAAATTAGGCTAAAAAAAAGAGTGGGAACGGGAACGGGAACGAGAACGTCAGGAAAAGAACGAAGAACGGAGAACGAACAGGAACACTCATTGCACAAAGTGAAGTGTAATGAACGCTTTTGAAAAGAACGAAGTTAGAACTCTTCAGAACGAGAACGCCTTCTTTAAGAACGGAAGAAGATGCGTTCTTGCAACACTGGCTCTTTTGGCGAGTCCGAGTTTGTTGAGAGTCTCTTTTTGTTCCGAGTCTTTCAATTATTATTATTTTTTTTCATCAGCAATAACTTACAGCGTATTTTTAAACGTAGAAGATATTAAAAACAAAATCTGTATTGTATTGTTAATTTAACTAACACAGGAAACCTGGAAAAAAGAAAAATGGTTACATTTACAAATAAAATTTCTTTCTTACTTTCAATACCTAAATGTTCTTAAACCACTCTCAACAGACTTGACAAAAAATAAAAACAAAAATATTGGGACTCGAAACAGAGATTCGCTCTCAGTAAAAGACTTGTTCAAAATAGAGACTGGGAATCGCAAAAATTGCGAGTCTCTACAAAAAAAGACTTGGAGTCTCCGAGTCCTTTCAGAGCAGGAGTCTCCGAGTCCTTTCAGAGCAGATTCTGGTCAACCCTGATCATGTATGATCGTGTTGCTAACATTCTCCATGCATCATGCATGGTCATTCATAAATTTTTTTCCTGAGTAAGTACTTGCGAAATGCATACATTCGTGCATCTGGTCAATTATCGTAATATCAACAAATTTTTCATATCCAGCTCGTAAAACGTGTATATTCATAAGTGGAATTTATGCAGAATTTCAGATCAAAGAGGCACTGAGAATGTGCCATTTGGAGATGCTGACTACATCTTCCAATTTATGATAAAGTAAACGACAATGTCTGTTCATTTTTTTTTTTTTAAAGAAAATATTTTATGCAACCTCAAGAAAGACATTTTTGAAATATTTGGTGATTGATTTTCACTTTTGCACGTACTGCTTAGATTTATGTCCAAGATGTGGAGTCAACCGAAAATAAATTTTTCCGCAATACGAGATGATATTATTTCTCAAATGAAGAGACAAAGCATCAAAGATTTGCTTGAAGATGATTTTGGGAAACGAAATCAGCCGATAGATCATATCAGATTCGATTTGCCTTCAAAGCTCAATTTGGTAGATAAGTTTCTGTGTTTATTCAAACGTTTCAACGATCAGTATATGATTCGATATTGAAAAGAAATATTTTTTGATTATCAATATTACTGTTGTGTTTCTTACAGAGTAAATCCTCAACATATGCCAGGGTTGTTTCTATTGAAAGAGAAATACTTGGAATAAACGCTGAGTTTGGCATGTCCGAATCGAAAGCTAGAGAAATTGCACAAACGGTCGTTAAAGATCTAGAAACTGTGTTCAATAAGAACGATTTATGCGTTAATGGAAGACGTGTTGTAAATGATTTTATTATCTACGGATCGTTCTTAAATGGGCTTTGTTGTAACGACAGTGACATTGACTTCTTTTTGGGTGTGTGTGTATAATGTTACCATTGTGCTTACTTTTCTTTTTTCAATTATGAGAAAATAGTTAATTGTCCAAATACACACGTATATTTTTATACCGAAAAATAGTCTGGGTAATGTTACAATTACTGATGAAAAGTATTAATATATGCATTACAGGATCGTTGGGTAATATTTCACGTGAAGATGAAGAAGACACGTTGAAGAAAATTTGGGAAATGTTTGCAAATAATTCACATTTCGATAGAATAGAATGTATCCTAGCAGCTCGAGTTCCAATAGTTGTGTTCGTACACAAGAGCACAAATAAAGAATGCAGTATAGCGCTGAGTAGTCAACTAGGAGTAAAAAATTCGTTAATAACGAAGCTATACGTGTGTTTGAATCCGAATTTGAAAGTTTTAACGTTATTTTTAAAACGCATAATAGTGCAATACAATTTGCACGGAACGCGTAAAATAAAAACCCACATTTTATTTTGGTTTGTGGTATTCTTTCTGCAGCAAAAACACATGTTACCGCCCATTAAAGACGTGCATCGAGCTGCGACGATGAAACATTTCGTTGATAATTGGAATTGCTCAATTCCGTCGAAGTACGTCATCCCCGAAGAATATACAAATACAAACGAATCTATCGTTTCTTTGTATATGGGGTTTTTGAAATTTTATAAGAATTTCAACTTTTTGAAATATGTCATCTGCCCATATTTGGGGTACGCTTTACGTATTGACGATTTTGAAAAATGGGATATTCCTGAAGAAGCGTTAATTCGTACGAGTGGATCGAAAAACGACGGAAAGAATACGTTTCGTCGCAGTGTCATGAATGCAACAGATCCTTGTATTTTGAGTTTGAATGTATGCAGAGGAATTCAAGCACATGTTGCGAATGATTTTAGAAAATTATGCCAATATTTTTATAGTAATTGTTACGACATGTTGAATAGCAAAGGACCTTTTGATAACGGTTCGCGTGCAAAACTTGCACCCGAGATGGATCTTTTTGGCAGTTACAATCAAGTTGTTGTGATTGAGTTTGAATTCGAAATCGAATCTGTGAATAAAGAACGTTCACGTTTAATCGCTGCTATTTGTAATTTGATGGAAAATATATTGCAATTCGAATGTATGAGAATTGTTAATGAGAATATTTTTGAAATTATTCTTGAACGAGGTGATCCATCCGAACAGGTTGAAATTCCCATGACGTTTATCGATTATCGTACGACTGATTGTACTTTGAAAAATGGAATAATGGTGTCTATTTTTGATACAAGTACTTTGCAAAAGAATTTCGAGGTTTTCTTCATGTGCGAATTTCCTAATAATGGGGGAAATGTTAGAATTTCTGTCGATGGGAATGCGCATTTTATACGGTTTATGCGAAACTGCGGAAAAGAATTGATGCTGGATTATATTTCGATGTATCATTAATTCGTGGTTTAAGAGTTGTAATTTTTTTCATCATAAATATGCGCGTGTTGCTCAAATCATTAACCATTATTTAGTGTAATTAGATTAGTTATGTTATCAGTTCATTAGTAATTATGAATGTACCTCATTAGCTATACCTTTAGATATTTTAATCATGTCGTACCATTCCTCTTGGATAACTCAATACAAACATACTTATTCAAGTTTAATCCACTCTTCATTTATTTTTCTATGCATGAACATATTGAAATTCGCTGATGGCTTGTTACAACATTCAGTACCTAAGAGAGCACATGAGTTGGAAAAGTTAAGAAATACTACGAGATTATGAGTATCAAATATCAATAATAAGAATTTCTATTTCCAAAATAAAATACACAGAATGTCTGAAGCGTGACGTCACAAATGTTTTTTATCAGTTCGTTGTTTGGGCTGTTTGGGGGCAGTTTCTTGACTGTTCATTGGTCTAGCAGTTTATTCACGTGATCACACTTCAGTTATCTAATTTCCCTTAGATAATATTAAATTTCGTAAAAGATTGAAATGTTAGAATATATTTCTGCTTTTTTTCTCTATCCCAAATTACTCTTTTTGTGGATTTGTTAATAACTAATATTATACATCTTAAAAAATTCACGTTGACGTGCGTAATGTAAATATAGGTAGGGCAGGTAGGGTTAGCAGTTGAGCGATCTTCGAACAACAAACATTATTTATTTTTCTCTTCTTCAAGATCCCGTCTGAATTATTTTGTAATTTGATATGCAATTGCGCTGTTTCAAGGTGGACTTTTTTGGTGATTAAAAATGGCCATAAGAAAAAGTACGAAGTAGAGGATATTCCTCTTCCTTTGCCAGAAGACAGTTCAGAAAAATTGGGCAACGTATTAGAAGAGTGAGTACTACTTGAAATATGTTTGTCGATGAGTGGGAATGGGTAAGTTTTTGAATTGTTACAGCGAGACTTAAGTTGTCATTGTACAGAGACCAGCATCAAGTATGGTCTGGAGCTCCATATTATGTACTAGTCCAGACAGCCACAGTCTGCCTAAGGAAAGGCTCAATGGGATGGGAACCATCCTTGATTAATCTTTATTTTTTATAATCATTTATTTGGTTCCATATCGACTCGGACAAAATCGCTGAAATGCTGCCAGTATACTGTTCTAGATCTGTCGTTGGGAGGGGAGGGGAGGTCGTTTGTTATGACCAATGTTTTAAATGTATTTTGGTATTTTACAGGGCATGGCTGGAAGAACGTGAAAAAAGTAAAATTCGTTCGAAGGAAGCTAGTCTTGTGAAAACCATAATTCGGGTATTTTGGAAGGAATTCGTTCAGATAATTTTTTTACATTCTTTCAACGAATTTCTAATTTCGTGAGTAAAATATGCGTGAAGATAATTTAGATACATATGTACAATTTTTGAAAATAGTAGTTCGATTGGAAGGAATTCAGTTACTTGTATGATTATTCAAACCAATAAAGGGGAAAGGTGGCTTATACATAATTGCATGAATTGAACTTAACCTTTAAGTTTCCATAATACCTAATTAATCAGATTCACCAGACTTACCAAAATAATAGTTTATGCTTATCTGATATGTGAACAGAATTTCTCAACAAGTTTTCCTGGGATATTTTCTCATCTATTTAAAGGAAACTAAACAGGATGCGACAATTTTCTATCATCTGGAAATGACCGGCGTTGCGTTGGTTTTGTCGCATGCATTGAATCATTTGCTATCGGAACATTTCCTTTCTCAGAGTTCTCTTTTAGGATGTAAAATTAAAATTGCACTTTCTTCGTTAATTTTCCGCAAAGTAAGTGTTTACGTACATGTTTTAAATATTGATAACGTGCGTGAATTAGGTGTGGAAAATTTAATCGTTCACTTGATGTGATGTATAATTAAAATTGTTATTGTGCAGTGTTTGCGATTAGGTAATAATGCAGAAGGGGATGCCTCGGTTGGTCGTATTATTAATTTAATGTCCAGCGATTTAGCGAAATTCGACAACGTTATTATGTTTTGCCATTTCGCGTATTCTGCCATAATATCGACTCTGATAATATCTTTCTTATTGGCGAGTAAAGCGAGTGTTTTCATCTCCATCGTATGCCTAGTTGTGATACTCCTATCAACGCCTGCCCAAAGTAAGACTGCTTCGTCGTAATATTATTCACACAATACGTACTTAATATGTCCGCTTCATTTGATTTAGCACGTTGCAAACGCGTTCTTGCAATAAAAATAATACATAGATGAGGTATGGTCCAATTTTTTGAACGCCACTGATCGACAGAACCCTCAAGAGTAATAAAATGCAAAAGGAAACTAGACTGACCCTCATTTCACTACAGCAATTTTTTCCTTTTAAATTTTCTACCGTGTAGTTTATACCAAAATGGTTGATTCAAGTATGTTATTACATCAGTTTAATAATGCGGCCATCGTTTATCGTTCATTTTTAGTTCTAATTTCGAAGATTATGGCTAATTTTCGAGAACAGATGGCCAAAGCATCAGATGAACGAATTCGTTTTATGGATGAAATCATTTGCGGTATACATATCATCAAAATGTACGCTTGGGAGAAACCGTTCGAAAACATCTTAATGTCAAAGCGAGGGTAAGTAGAATCCAGTTGTCTATTGGTCTATTCCTTTAATGTAGGCATTTGTTCATCGAAGTGTTTGTAGATGTATTTTTTTCATTGCATGATTACCCCTCCCACTCGAGCACTAATTAATTCAGTTGGATATACCTATTTTCTTTTTCGCAGGGTGGAAATGAATTTGATCAGGAAAGCTCTTAATCTTAAAGGCATTCGAATGACGTTGAACCTGATGCTTTCCAAATTTTCTTTATACGTTATTATAGTTGCGTATTGCCTGAGTGGAGGAAAAGTTGTTCCTGAAGTGGTGAGTATTTTCATTTTTATTGAATACGTGTCTGGTACACTGTTGCGAATTTTTTTCACAAAATTTATGTTGGTATTTCGGAATGGAGTCAAAGTACTTAGAGTTATGTTATTGACTATTTTTAAATTAAAATGCATGTTATTTCTTGTATATGTACTTTCTTATCAAGAAAATGAATTACGTTTTTTGATTTTTCAAGTGTTTTCAATTACAATATTATAAAATATTTTACAAAAATGTTGCCAACCTACACGTTGTGAGAAAAATTCCCAATGGGATGCCAGAAGCAACGAGACACCCGTATTCGAACCGAGCACTAAACTTGGAGTGCTAGTGTGGCAACCTATGAAAAAGTTTGTTACTTTTGATTTTGAAACAGGACTTTTCTTATCTCTGCACTGTGTGGTGTAATATATTTCGTGAAAATTATAAGAAAAATTTGTGAAAAATTGAAAATGTTGAAAAGGGAAGCTATTATTGAACATCTGGACAGCCATTAAAACCATGGTTGGATGCTGAACTTCTTGACAACAATTTCCTAATGAAGGTTGGTACTAAGAAGAAATTACCTTTAGAGATACTTGGGATTAATCTTCAAGTGTCAAAACCCAGCCAGATGTTAAATAATAGCTTCCATTTTCAATATTTTCAATTTTTCACAAATTTTTGCTATAATTTTCACGAAATATAATACATCACACAGTACAGAGATAAGAAAAGTCCGGTTTCAAAAGTAAACAAACGTTCTCATTGGTTGCTACGCTAGCGCTCCAAGTTTAGTGCTCGGTGGGAATACAAGAGATTTGTCATTTTGGTAACACTGCTGTTGTAATTTATACCTATCATCAGTATCGCAAAAATAGCTAAATCACCTGCTTTATCAGTGAATAATGGCTGTTAACTGCCAATAACCAATAAGGTGTTTTAAAATCAATTTTCATGACATCTTATTGGTCAAAGAGCAGTGTTTATAGATAATCCAGGGATAGCAATCGCTTTAAAATTTAAATTGAACAGACTATAGTAATCATGCAACCCGAATTTTTCACACACGCTATATCAATAACGTATTTACAATTAGTAGGTATAAGAAAACAATATTCATATGCAAATATGCGTTTTGTATTTACAAATTAATAGGCATATATTGTTGTAATGGTAATGTCGATTTAGATTTTTGTTGTGCTGGGTTACTGCTCTATATTGGCCAGAGTAATGAACGGTATGTTCTTCAGATCTTTCGGCGAATTCGCAGAATGTACGGTATCAATGAAACGAATTCAAGTGAGTGACTCCAGTCGTCGTTTTCATTTACCTTTTATTGAGTCATTAAACCTAGGTTGATTCTATTTTTTTTAGAATTTCTTAGAATTAAGCGAGTTTACAAAACTGAACACGGAACTGGGAAAGGACGATTGCAATGCGGTTAAATTTCACAATGTACGATGCAAATGGAATCCAGCTTTGAAACAAGATACTTTGAAAAATATTACATTTGATATAAAATCTAAAAAATTAACTTTTATTATTGGACAAGTTGGTTCGGGAAAGGTACGTAATATACGGCAAGGTACTGCAAACATGCTGAAATTTTTCTTACTGGTGGCCAAATCTGATGAATATTAATTGATTTTGTTTTTTTTTTTCAGACCGCCTTGTTAAACGCTATTTTAGGAGAATTGCCCATCAACGAAGGAAGTTTGAAAATAAACGGATGTACATCCTATTACAGTCAGGTACCTTGGATATTCGCTGGTTCGATTAGGAAAAATATTATTTTTTGTGAAGAATACGATGCTGAAAGGTATAATAGAGTTATCAATGTTTGTGCATTGAAACACGATCTCACTTTATTCCCTGATGCCGACTTGACGTTAATTGGAGAAAGAGGAATTAGTTTATCTGGAGGTCAGAAAGCGAGAATTGCATTGGCTAGGTAGGTACCATAGGTACTATTATAGCCTAAACATATGCATACACTGATAAATATAGATAAGTAGATATAATGTAATCGTCGTATATAATATGTGTATCGAGTGTAAAATGAATACAATACAGTTCTCATCTACTTATCGAGCCTTTACAATATAATAGGTACAATACCAGAATCTATTTTATTCATTCGTAAAGTGCAATAAACAGCAAATGTAGGTGTATTCAAATCTACATAGATCTATGATCTAGGTAACACTATGCTGTATCAAATTCTTCACGATTAGTACTACAAAAGTAGCTAAATACCTACAATTAATTTTTAAGCTAATATTGACTAGATTATTGGAAGGCGTCGTACAGATGATCATAACATCACATTGGTATCTGTAGACATTATATCAGATATAATTACCTACATTTTTTTCATGTATAATTCTGCAGAGCAGTATACAAGCAGGCTGATATTTATTTATTGGATGACCCTTTGTCAGCAATAGACTCGATCGTCAGCAAGCAAATATTTCATCAATGCATCTTAAGTAAATATGCATACTCATTGATAATAATTCTTGACTTGAATTGTCTCAATTTTTCGTTCATTTCAGATTTTCTAGAGGATAAAACTTGTATTTTGGTTTCGCATCAGTTGCAATTATTAACACGATCTGACTATATTGTATATTTACATGAAGTAATGTTATATATTAAGAATTGAATTCATAGTATTCTAATGCACAAGTCTGCCTATTCTATTTGACTGTTGGTCATTGCCTATGGTTAATTTTCTTGTAGGGTGGAATCAAATATCAAGGGACATTTCTTCATCTTCAAGAATCTGATTTCATGTACACGGATATGTTAAAAAAATCAAATCTTAACGAAGATAACTGTGAAATAGGACCAAATGATGAAAATGTACATTCTGTAGGTACTTAGCCATGTACCTCGTAGCTATGAAAAAAGCCTAATTTTTAGCCTGATTTTCTCTATGTCACATTGTCAATGAAAACTATGCTATTCCCACCGGGCACTAATTTTGGAGCGCTAGTGTAGCAACCAATGAGAACGTTTGTTTACTTTTGAAACA
>FIZR01031612.1:0-21512 GCA_900060175.1 Ferrisia virgata | reverse complement strand
AATAGCACAACAGATAACTCACATTCTTTCTTCCTCACCTTATAAATTAGTTCTCTGTTGGGTTCCATTCCACACAAACATCACAGCAAACAAATTAGTAGACACAGCAGCTAAACTCGCACTATTACAGAGCCCAGTTCAAGACATCCCTATTCACTATTTTGTAGAGTACTCATGTTAGTTATGAGAGTTTCATATGTTTCTGCTGTTTGCTGCCATTTTTACTCCTCTAAAAAGGTATTTCCATTTCGATCGCTGCTTTTCCATCACTAAAAAATACAGACCTACTACACTAATAATAATTCTTCTTACATGAAGTAATTAATAATTTAACCTTGGCCCAAAAGCTGTAATTTTATTTCTCTTCTCATTATTACCTCGTAGAAAAATTATTCAAGTCTAATTAATTTACCAACTTTTACACGCTACACTTTATTTTCGATTAAAATTTTATACCTAAATCGGCTAAGCAATCTCATATAATTTATATACAATCGTCATTGATGTCATAAAAAAGCAAAATTTCTCACTTAAAACGATTAGTACACAAATTTTCATAGTATTTTAATAAACATGAAACTTGCACTAATTGTGATTCTTTTCTTTATTGACGTTATTCCTCACCTCAATTTTATAAGAATAAGTAAAAAAAGTACAGTGGTAAAGGCAGACACAACAGTGTAAGTATATTTTTGAATTAATATACCAATATTTACGTTAATCACTTGGTTGGGACCATTTTCACATTTTTTTTTTCGTTTAATTAAAAATTCCCTTCACAAAGCCAACATGGCAAGTTTAGTTTGCAAAAATCGTATTTCTTTCAAAAAAAAAAAACAAAAAAACAAAAATTATCATAGTTTGAGAGTCTAAACCAAAGTCATAATAATTTCAGTTCGTCACATGCAGTTGTAGAAATTTTCAAAAAGGTAGGTGCTTTTTCAAAGTAATTTTAACAAAATTTAGACAAACATCAGCATAACAGTTTAATTGCAAAATTGAACGTAGGTACTCTTTTTACTTTGAATTAAAAATAAAAATGAAAAAGAATAACTGACCCCCCCCCTCCTCCTCCCTCCCACTCAACCACATGTTCTTTGAGTAGGTCACTTGTTTTAAATTTAGCTAAGATGGTGAGAATGGTCGAAATTAATAAAGTTGCTATTTCATCGCAGCACTTTGCATAAACTAATAATCCAACTGTTTAATTAAAAAAACAGGCCTGAAGGAATTATTAAAACGTTATCTTGTGCGTGTAATGAGGCATGCAAGCTTCAAAATACATTTATAACCGTAGTGGATGGTATGATCGTTAATCCAAAAACAGCAGAAGCCATTGCCAACAAGACACGTGGAAAACGCGATATAAACATACAACAGGGATTGAAAGATGCGTGGAATATGATTAAGAAAGCTGGTGAAGGTGTAGCTGATTGGGCGAAAAAAGCTTGGAAAACGTTAAAAGAACGTCTAAATCAGATCGCTGCGGATGCAAAAAAATTGGCCATAGATGTTAAAGTAACCATTGTAGCTTTAACTGACAATTCCATTGGAACGGTGAAGCAATATTTTCTAGAGGTCTACGTGTATAAGAATAGAACTAACGCGTTGAAACTATTTTGCGATGTAATTATGAAACACGTGTGCTTTTGCAATTTCAAAAATGTCAGCGCACTCGCTCACAAATAGCCTAATTTAAATACACTCGCAGCGAATGATTTTCGAATACAGAACACAACCTATGACTATATTCAAAGCTTTTTCGACTGATTAGATTCACTGGTGATATCAATTGTACTTTGAAAGTTATCATCTTGGTTTACATTTCTGTGTCACGCAGATTGGCCTATCTGCTGGGGGGAGGGAGGGGTGTACATGTTAAACAGGAGCTTGTATCAAGCAGTTTTTAAGACCAACGGCGGATGAGGGCGGGATATCAACAAAATCCATTTTGGGGTCCTAGAACATCATTAAGACAATTGTTAGCCAGGTCAGTTATTTATTTTTTTTCATTTTATTTTTTCCCTCAAACATTAAAATCATTTACTCGGCTCGATACCGACCTAAATCGCTCCAATTCAGCCAATCGACTCAGTTTAGCGGCGGTTTTGATATATATCACTAAGGGTGAACTCGGGTCAAAATTCAGTTATGCCCCAATTTGGGGGAGGGGATACTGAGTAATCAAAAAAGCAAAAATTAACGCTCTTCAAGTCAATTGATAGAGCATCAAAAGTTGTATAACATGTACAAAAATTAACATCCTAAGTCAATTAGGAGGAGAGATATGGGGATTTCCCCCCTTTTTGACCTTGAAAAACAGCATTTCCTCCGCTATTTCAGCATCAAATTGAGCTAGGAAGTTGAAATTCGGTATGTACATTTAGTTGGCGCTCTAAATGTGTATTTTGGGAGCTCAGACATTTTAGCTCTATTGCACCCCCTCACAGCTCCAAAAAAGTAGTTTTGTGATGGATTTTTCTCATTTTTTGAGTTTGTTCCTCTTAAAACTCCCCTCAAAATTGAGCTAGGAATTTGAAATTAGGTATGTACATTTAGGGGGGAGGGTCCTAGATGTCCCTGTTGGGGATTTAGACTTTTCAGCCTCATTGCACCCCCTCACAGTCTTGGATGTGTGATTTTTGGTTGATTTTTCTAATTTTTAGTTTGTCCCTCGCAGAACTCCTCTCCAGATTGGGCTAGGTAGTTGAAATTGGGTATATTTCGTCTGTGGATACCCTTGACCATTGAACCCTTCCTATCCACAATGCTGCATAAGAAAAAAGAATCGCGAAGCGATGCTTGTAATTTGTCACGAAAATAAGGCTGAATGTTTTTCTATTCCGTCTTCAAAAACAAGGGTCTCTGGGAGTCTGTTTTAGCGATCACGTTTCCTCCATCCTTTCGACTTGATTTTCTTCATAACTGATGTCACTCGGAGTGCTGATGGTAAGATCGCTGATTTCACCCAATTGGTTCCGGGGTTTGGATGGTAAAAAGTGTTGAGGTGAGGGACAGTTTTTGAGGTCAAAATTATTCATTAAAATCATCCAACAATATCTGACGTTCAATGCAAAATTGGAAAACATGGATATTTCACCATTCTCGATGTAAAGTACGTTTTTCCCTACATGAGCGATTGAACATATAGTAAATTTTTAGCACCACTCATTAGCCATAGTTGGCGGGGGCAATGAGATGAGCAATCAGTGCCATGACGATTTTGGCAAACTAACTAGATTTTCAAAGGAAAAAAAAAACCAAACAAACAAAAGAAGCGAGAAAAAAAAGGCTACCACCCTATTTAAATATCTCGGGCAATACTCGTTTAAAATGAAAGTCAGGTTTACTTTTGTAATTACAAAGTTTTCTTTTATACAGGGACGTCGAAGTAACACAACCGGGTTTTATTGGCAAGAATGTCAGTCGAATGTACGTCACGAGAAGGTACCCCCCAAGGGGGCTGTTACACATAGACCGCAATATGGCTGCTTGATTGCTTTACAACTTCATCGGAACGCGAAGTGTGTCTTTTTCGCTTTCTCTCTCTTTCTCTTCCTCTGTATCTTTATGTCTCGCTCAGTTTTACAGCCTGGGCCCCCTTTACGTTTCTGTATACTTCGCAATCGCTGGCTTTCTGATTTATTTTATAATCTTGCCGGCACTTTGAGCTGTATGCTCTGCGGCTCGGTGTAAGTTTGCTACGAAGAAAATAGCGATTCCGAAAGAAATATCGTTTCCGAATTGTGGCTTCGTCGTCGTCGTCGATTGTAAAAATCACCTACCACACAAGCGAGCGAGGAAATTGTGACGAATGTAAAATAAAAATACACGTTAGATTAGGTACACACGTACGCGGCGGAAAAGAGTGTATCGCATAGTACGCGTAACTAACGGTAACAATTCCATTATATTTACACGCGATAGCCTTTAGCATGATCTTCGATCTCGCCTTTGGCGTCGGCGTCACCTCTTCTGGTCTTTTGCGACGTCTGTTTGCACCGCAAGCCGACCAAAAATATCGAATACAATCTCGACTAGTTACATGTACCTACACACTGCAGTGCTCGTATCAACCCACCTACATTCATCAGTTGCACGGTGCAGATTTCATTTTACTCGTACGTACATTGACCGATCTCTCTGCGGTATTGGTGTCGTAAGGTTTAACATCAACCCCACAACCCTCTGCCATCTTAACACCCGGACACATACGATACACTGTAGATACGTATACGTGTGTACGACGTACTATAATCACCGATGCCGAGACTATATCAAAAGCTGCTTGAATTATCGCTGCACATTCTATATACGCGTATTTACAACTGTTGCGGTTTCTAAAATGAACAGTACTTCCGTCACGGATTATTGACTCGCATTAAGCGCTTTTGTACTCGAAATTTTACAAACCTTCTGTCCGATATTTAGCCACCATCCGTATAATGGTACCTACGCGGCTCGGCGGGATGATGGCGAGCTAGTGACAATAACGTTATTGTTTGCATATAACCTTTTTTCATCTACCATGTAACTGGAGCGAAAACCTGCTGCTGTTGTTGTATAATCCGATTATCAAATCGTGAAATTCGTCGTAACATTAGTTCTGATCAGATCAGGTTGATTAATAAAGATGGAAAATAATTGCAGATCATGTTCATTGTAAGTATACACATTGTTAAGTGCTGAGATTTCTGTTTCATTATTATAGGCACCTACCTACCTACCTACATGTAATATACACCGTATAAGTAGGTAATTTAAATAGCGCGTTGAAATTCAGTCTGGATGGATTTGATTGCAAATGAATTTCGTCAACTTGGTAAAAGGTAGGCGTACCTAAGAAATCATAAGGTAAATATTTTGAGTTGCGACCTTTTTCTTAATCTACTAGTCTACGGTCCAAAGACCAAAAAGTTCTCTCGAAATCGAATTCAGCGTCTCTTTTTGAGAACCAAAAAAATAAGCTGCCAAAATGTCGATACAATTCGCCTTATTTGAAAAAGTGCAATTTCAAAATTAGTGATTTCCAGGCACATGGTCCGAACCTGATAAAATCGGATCATCTACATCTTATAACTTACTATTGACGTTATTAATTTGCCATATAGATGAAAAGGCAGCTGGCCGGATGACCAGCAAACATCTATGTTTGATTTCTTAGAACCATATCAGCTCGAAGATAAACTAAGCTTCTACCTACCTAATCTATAAGTTACTACATACGAAATATAGATGCTGGAAATAATATTCTAACAGAACCAGAAAAAACTCGACGGATTTGGGTTGAGGTACTTCCCTGGATATCGAATGTGTATTTTTTTTTACATTGTACCCAGCACAACTGCATTCTAATGCACTGTAAGCGCAATTTTTATGAATTTTGGACAATTTTTGGCAGTAAAGCAGCTCTCTGATACATAATATAGGTGAGAACCAAAAAATACGAGTTAATTTTGTTGAATGAAACCATTCGAAGTTGATTTCCGCAAAAATGGTCAAAAAAGTAGCGAAAATAAAAAAAGGTTGGTCACTCCATTCCCCCTCCCCCCCTGCCCTAATAAAATTAATCCACAGAATAATTGCTCAAAAATAGCGATGTGATGCATCAAAATAGGTCAAAGTTTCGCGCTGAATCCGAAAATCATCATCATTTTCGATTTCGACTACTCTCGATCGAATTCTGTCCCCAAACTTGAATTTGAGGAGGGAATTGACAAAGTGACACCATTTAGAAGAAATATAATCGGAATTTACACAAATCAGACAATTGTGGTTGATTAGTTTCAACTCTCAGCATATGTTGGCCTCCCAAAAAATTTCAGACCCTCATTCCACTCACCCCTACCAAATTACAATAAAAACATTCATTTAAAAACAGCAATGCGGCATATCGGAAGGGTTTAAGTTTTGAAACTGGTATTAATTTTGAATTTGAACCCCTGCCAGTGTGGAGGAGTTCACTATGACTTTCATTTTTGATGTATTAATACGAAGTCACTGGCTATCTTCACCAAGTTGACGAGCTCTGCCATGTCTTTTTAATCCAAAGCAATCAAGATAGTGTGATCTACATATCGCAGATTACACTAATCCAATGTTCTAGAGCCTCGCAAATTATGTGCTCACCATAGATAATGAATATTACGGGGATAATTGAAAAACCTCAGCTTCTTCACCATCAACTCTCATTACTATAGAATTGAGCCCATAGGGACTCCACCAAATCTACTATATGAGCAGGGATTCCCATCTCTCTAAAAACTTCGAAGAGCTTCTTCTAATTCGCACTGTCAAAGGCTTTGGTGTAATCTATGAAACACCTCACTACAGGTATGTTGAACTTTATACACTTTTTGATGATTTGCCAGACATTTACATTTGGTTCCTTTGCGTTTCTTCCTGGCATGCATCCGGCTTGTTCAGATGGAATTTACCTGTATACGTACACCTTGATCCAGTTGTTTAGGATTCATAACATGACTTTGCTGCCGTGTGGAATTATAGTGATTGTTTGATAATTAGAGCATAATCTTACGTCTCCTTTCTTATGCAAGGGAATCAGTACCAACTTACACCATTCAGTAGGCCATTTACAACTCTGCCATATCGTACTGCAGACTTGCCTACTGCTTTGATTTATCGCATTTGCCACCTCCCTTACTTCATCAAGCAGGATGTTTGGCTCATTTTCGCCTGTCACTTCGACTGTAGGAACCATTTGGTTTACCTCTGGTGTTCTACTGTCTTGGTACAACCTCTCGCAATGCATCTAGCAATCAGACATATTTTCTTGTATACTGCATTGGTCTCATTGCGGTCTGCGTATTCTTGTATTTCGTGGCAGTATTGGTTAAAGTATGCTTCTCTGTCTCTGCAACAACACTGCTGGACTGATCTGTTCAGTAGCTTATATTCTATGTTGTGTCCACGATATTTGGCTTGCCTATGCTGCTCTATAATCAGCAGGATGTCCTCTGTCATTCATGGCTGCCACCAACTTGAGTGCACGAGTAATCTCAGTTCTGATGTCTTCCAACATGATGTTTTATTCCAAACACATGATATTTGTCCTAGCAGCCATCTTCTTCAATTCAGCATTGGTAAGAAAAGTCCATGCTTTCTTCTTTGGCCTTTCCACACGGATTTGCAGCCATACTCCTGCCACCAGAAGTTGGTGATTTGATGCTGCATCAGCTCTTGGATATGTTTTGGCTCTAATGATCGACGATTTACAGCTTTTCTAGTTTAGAACGTAGTCAATTTGATTACAAGTGTGACCATCACACAACTTCCACGTGTATAGTGTGCGATTATGTCGTTCGGAAATGGTGTTCACCAGCACAAATTGCTGTTCCGCGTAGAACTGGAGAAGCCTATCTCCGCATTCATTCCTTGTTCCTAGACCATGACTACCAACTACTTCATAGTAAGCATCACTGCTATCAGTCTTTCCAACTTTGGCATTTAAGTTTTCCAGCACCAGTTTTATGTCGCTTCTTGCTGGTGAAGCCAGTGTTTCTTCAAAGATACTGTAGAATTCCTCAATTTCTTTATCTGGTGCTGCATGGTTGGGGCATATGCTTGGATGGCACTTCTGATGGATGGAGCTGCATCAATCCTGACAACTACCATCTGATCGTTGATGGCCCTTGCACCTAAGACCAAGTGTTTGCATTTACCATCTACTATGATTGCCCTTTACCAGGCGAAAAGACGAAGTTTCCCTCCCCTGAATTTGCCAACCGCGTTCCAGTGGGTTTCTACTGATTTCTGATATCAGCAACCCTCCTCTTTTCATTTCACTTTCAACTACAGCTAACTTAAGTGTAGTCTTCAAGCCACGTTCATTCCACGAGCCTATTTTGCTGATCTTCTTCAGAAAATTGAAGCGTTTTGCACAAACGGATATTCTTAGCTCCCCTGCCCCATTTAAGGGGTGCCAGAGCTCGGAATCGTTTTAATTTATCGCACTCATTATGTGTTTCTTGCGAAAATGACCACTATGGGTTCCCAACTCCTTCAGTGATAGTTTATCCTCTTAGCGTGGAGAAGTCTGAGCTGTTTGTGTGTGTTGATAAAAACCTCATGACTCCGGCTTATTCCAGTTTTACTAAATGTTTAACATTAAATCAAATGAAAACCCATTACAAGAAGAGAATAGAGGTTTGTGTTGTCTTCTACCTTGTTTCATTTTTGAAAAAAAAAAGAAATATCAATCTGATAAGATTTCGAATTTTTCACACACAACTCACTCGTCTCTATCAGATGTGATGTCTTGAATTCCTGACCCCCCCCCTCCCTCATACCTCACATATTCATAAATTTTATAATTTTGAGTGCATTTAATTAAACTCACGCCTACATTGATCAAATTTTAGCAATTTTAATCTCTTCCTAGGCGAAAAAAATATTTTTGAGTTTAAAAAAAAAAAAAATACAACAGATGGAAAACAGACATCTAATACATCTTAACGTTAGATTGAACCAGGACGATGAACTAAAAATAAAATAAAAGAGCTTTTGTGTGGATTTTTTTGAACTTTTGATCCCAAAACAATTTTCAAGCATTTCTTGAAATACTTAATTTTCAAATTTTCAAACGACAAAAGGGTCATGGATACAATGTTAAGTACATATTGATCTCAAAACAATGGTAATGTATGAACAATGATGAAAACGAGAGTGGATACATTCACGATGATGGGACATTTGGTATTTCGGTCATATGACTCATCCACAATACAAGGAAATGTATACACCTCCTCCTCCGGTCACACCTATCGACGGTAATATGACATAATTGACGATGATTTCGTTAAATTTTCGTAACCTTGTCCCTCTTGCCGACCCATACGATAACAAGTGGTCAATTCATCGAACCATGCTAAGCTGTTGTTGATATGTAGCATGGTGTATTTTGAATTCGAACCCTTTATACGAGAATGACTTATACAATACACATACATGTACCATATTGTCAATATGTACCATCTAAGTATTATCAGTATACAATATAGACGAGTCAATAATAGCCGAAAGATTGGGCTGAAATCATAGCGTGGTAAACACGTTGAGAAAAAATGTTTTGCGGTTTTATTTTAACAACATGTTGGGAATAAATGACGAATACCCATCTACACCCTACGCCATAGGTGTCCTCATATTTGCTCGCTAATTTTCAACGAAAAAGCAACAAAAATCTAACAAAATCATTTTTCAACCGTTGACGTCGCTGGAATTGTCAAGTGTAGGAGAAAAGGCTCTATTATACGCTAAATAAGTTATTCGGTCGCTTGTCAACGTGCACACACAATCGTGGGAATATAAATAACCCGACGTTTATAGGTGAGATCTTGTTTTTCGTGATAGAAAATACTAGGCTAAGCCCAGCTCGCATACCTGATCGCGGCGTTCTTTTTGTTTTTAGGCATTGATGTCTTCATCGTCGCACATCACAAGGGCACGTTTCTCTTACGCTGTTTATACACAAGCGAAGCCTTTTGTCAGCCTTATCATTTTTAAGCTTTACAAGATTTCATACTTGATATTTTTAACCTGTGCTGTAGTACTTATTTATACGGCTTCGAATATGTAACCCTTTGGTGTACCTGCAGCGCGACCACATTACCTACGTTTGATGACCAGTATTCGCGAAAACTTCAGTTGAAGGTGTAGATTGTAGAATTTCTCTTTCTCTTTCGTTTCTCAGCGTGATGAACGTGAATAATGACGCGAAAAATTTGCCGCAACAAATGAGACCGTTAAAAAAATCCTGTTCTGATGAACAGTTGACAATATAGAAGTTCCGTTGGTCGACTTGTGTGGGCGCTCGCGACCTTCAGGGACTTTCTTTACCCTTTCGAGCGAGACTTAATGGGTACCTATGGTAACATTGTTCACATTTCGGATATTTCAGGTGCAGCGAGAAATTTCCCAGAGACGTGTGTTTATGGATCTGATGTAAATATGAGTCATTCGTTTGAAAAATTCAAACCATTGCCGAATGATTCAAATGACATCCCGCAACCTAAACTTCGCATCGAATGGACTTCAATACCATGATTAGGTTTTACGTCCTTTGTACGTTCACATATCAATATCAAGGCCTCCTAGGTTAACTAAACTAACCACAAAATTTTGCATCAGTCTGCTGCCAAGTGAAATGTTGATAACGAATGTCGAAATGACTTTTTAAAGCCCTAATGTTGTTAAAAAAAAGATGCATTTTGAGTTTAATTTTCATAAAATAACGAAGAAAAATCGAAAAAGCTCAAAACCTCAGCTTTAAGCGAATCGAATTGCACCAAAATGTATACAGCTCTTTACCTACTGTAAAAATATTCCTCTTTATTCTTCATCGATTGATTTGAAAGTGAACTATTTCTGCCATTTTAGCCCATCAGGGCCCCCTTCCCCAAATTTGGGCATAACTGAATTGTAACGCAGGGTCATCCCCACTCAAAAATATTAAATCCACTGCCAATCTAAGCCTGCTGCCCAAATTTGACTGGTTTTGGTCAATATCGAGACGAATCGATGATTTTTCCTTTCGAGGGGGGGAGGAGGAGGAGGAGGAGGAGGAGGAGGGAGATAAGAAAGGAATAAATCTGGCTTTCATTAAAAATATGATATAAAAAATCAGCTTCAAAAATTTTTTGCAAAAAATAATTTAAAAAAAGCGAAAAATTGTCAATATGTATTTCGCTTTTTCAGTATGAAAAATGAATCAAATTACCGAAAATATAATTCAAAAGCTCCAGATGCATAAAAAATATTCAAAATTCTCCGAAAATCGAAAAATAATTGTAAAAAATTACCCAATTTTGAATGTAAAAATACGTATTATATCATTTAAAAGTACCGTAAATACAAAAAAGATCGCTATTTTTTAGCTTTTTAGGTGTAAAAGGATGAAAAAAAAATTAATGATGAGGTCTTTTTAAATATCTAATTTCAAGTTCCTAGCTGAATTTGGAGGGAAGTTATGCGAGGAGCAAATTCAAAAAAAAAAAACGACCAAAAAACTACATATTTGAGGATATGAAGGAGTGAAATGGGACTGAGAAGTCTAGACCCCCAAAAGGCACATCTAAGGCCCCAACTAAATGTACATTGTAAGTTTTAACTTCCTAGCTCAATTTATTGGAGAGATAGGGGAGGAAAAGCCCTTTTTCAGGGTCAAAAAGAAGGGAAACCCCCATATCTCACCTCCTAGTTCACTTAGGAGATTGATTTTTGAATATGTTATATCACTTTTGATGCTCTATAGATTGTTTTAAAAAGGGGCAATTTTTAGGTATTTGGCTACTCAGCACCCCCTCCTTCAAAATGGGGCAAAACTGAAGTTTGACCCAAGGTCATCCCCACTCATGTACGTCTAATCCGCCGCCAAACTGAGCCGAAGGACCGAATTTAAGCGATTTTGGTCGGTGTCGAACGGAGTAAATGAAACAAAAATAAAATAAAAAAATTAAAATAAATATCTGAAATGACTAAAAATCGTCTTATTGGTATTCTAGGACCCCAAAACGGATTTTGTTGATACCCCCCCCCCCCTCATCCGCCGTTGGTCGATAAACTGTGATGGCCTGGTTTTCCTTGACAATATGACACAGAAAAGCAGGCTGAAAATAAAAAAAAAAAAAAAACTGACCAAAAGTCGCTACAGTGTCGATGAAAAACTCACAATTTCAAAAATTGCCTCATTTTAAAGTATATCAAAAAATTTGTAGGGAAAAACATTTTTTGCTAATTTTGCATTTTGAATGTAAGAAAATGAAGTAAATCACTCATAATCGAGAGTTCTAGTTCCACAGGTCATGTGCCCCAAAAACATCTTTTTTCAAGAAACACGAAAAGCTGATTTCCAAGAATCCTACGCATCAAATTGACCCGAAATTGTTTTAAACTGTAGTTTAGAGAATCCAAAAGTGATGTCGTGAAATTTTTTTGTTGACAAACCTCTCCTCCTTTCTGAGAGTTTGGGACGTCGCAATGTGTTTTTTCCAAAAATCATTAGCGCTTCGATCGCTTATGGAAGCTCGATGATCCAAACACAGGCTAACTTTGATGGCCAATTTTACCCTGAAGGTAAGTCGTATGGAAAAACTTTTTTTTTTTTTAAGATTCGATGCAGCTTGAAATAGACAAGCTAGTTCCGTGCCTAACTCATTTTCGACAATTTTGAAACATTTGACCACTGAAACTAAGCCTCTCAATCTCATTGTAATTCTCTAATGATGCAAAAAAGTGAAAAAACTTTCAAAAAATTACTATAAACTCGTAGTAAAAAAAAAAAAACAAAACAAAAAAAATTATCAATAATCGATAACTTCTTGTACAGAAATTATTCGAAAATGTCAAAAATTCCCAATTTTTTGTACTTTGAACACGAAAAAGTATGGATTAAACTACTCCAAACGTCATTTTTAGACGTACTAAAATCTTAAAAGTACCCAAAAATCAACATTTTTTTTTACAATTTGAAGTCGTTGGTGATTTGATTGAGGAGGGTGAGGGAGGGCCAAGCCCGCACGATGGTAAATAAAAAAAATCGAATGCATATTAGTTTTTGTAGAGAAGGGGAGGAGGGGAAAGGACAAATTTTGAAAAAAAAAATCGGATTTTCAATTGGAAAAAAATGTGCATTTCTCGAAGTTTTAGCTTCAGTTTTATAGCTTTCGTGAGGAAACAGATCAAGGTTTGCAGCAGAATCGTTTCGAAATGTTAGCAAATTTCAATATTTTCATCAATTTTCATAATGCTTTGAGCATTTTTAAAAATTTTGATTAGTTTCAAAAAATTTTCAATGATTTGTCAGGTACACTGATAATCTTTCAGAGGGAGAGCTAATTCAACAGCTGCCTCTGTGCATAATGTAATTTTCAAGCTTCAAAGACTCGAAAGAATCTAAAAAAGATTACAAAAATCAACGTTTCTTTTTTTTTTTTTGGACGTAAAGGACGGAAAAAACGAATGAAAATACCACTTTAAACGAGCAAAGGAAAGAAAAAAATGAAAAAAATTGCCCTGAAATCGTTGATTTTTCGCACGAATTTCAAATCTAACGGTTGCTCAAGAGAGTGCAATAATTCTCGTGAAAGTGCAATATTCAAAAAACTAAATCCAAAGTTGCAGTTGTCCATCTACCAACACGCATCAGTACCAATAAGTTTAGAAAAAGTAGATGTTTGCATCATTGGTAAGTATCGAGTATACCCACCAACCATATCGGGTGCGAGACCATGAGACTGAAAGAAATGAGAGTAGGTAAAAAAGAAAAAAAAAAAGAATAAAAAGAGAGAAGAAAAAAGAAAGAAGTAAACTAAACACACAGGTACATCAACTACACCATTCTGTACTCGGTAACGTGTGTAAATCCATTGGGACAGCACATTCATCCTTTAAACTTTACAAAATAGAAAATACTCCGAGCCTCAAAATTGTTACACCGGAAGAAGAAGAAAAAAAAATGTATATAGATATATTCTAATACGAAATACGCGCCGCGCCGCATCGCACAATACCTTCTGCGAGTACTTGTGTACTACACATAGCTCATTCTTTTGCAAAAGCACAAGTAAAAAAGAAGACGCTGCTAGATGTACCATTGCGCTTCAAGACATACATGCACACGCGAAAAAAAGAAACATTAGCGTTTTTATTCCCACAACGATCGTGCATTACAATATAGCAATACTATGTTGGATATGCGTCGCAATATCATCGTTCTATAAAAGATTATGAGCTATCTAAGAAGAAAGAAGTACCAAAAAGAAGAAGAAGTAGAAGAAAAAAAAAAATACACAACCGTACCCGCAAAGACGAGCATACTACGTACATTTGTACTATAGCATCTTACGAAAATACGCGCCGCAAAAATGAAAATAATAGTCGCAATAATAATAAGAAATATTCCATACGCCTACCGTTCGTCTCTCGATATGGTTATGTATATTGTTTTATGTAAACAAAAGAAAAATTGCCATCTTGTCTGGAGATGCAGAAGGAAGAAAAACATTTTGCCCGAAAAAATGAAAAAAAAAAAGAAAAAAAGAAACCATAGGTACCTAGAACGAGAAAACTCTATACTATACACGTATCATCATCAAATGCCAACCTTATAGGTATCTATACCGACGATTGAGCCGACCGAAAAAAAAAAACGACGATATTTTTCCATTTTCAACTTGGAATAATACAGTTTTATTCAATACAGAATTGCGTGAATGTACCTATATGCTTACTTCGCTATAAAAAGGACTTTATCATCGACTATTTTTTGTTCTCGTATTTTCTGTATAGTGTAGTACGTAACGTCTTTCTTATTCCATTCTAAGGGATATTTCATTTCGATACAAAATTCCCACACATTTATGCATTTGCTGAAAGGAAAACATAACATCAATTACGGATACGGATTCTCATCAAATTTCATGAGAATTTGACTTTGTAACTAATCACTAGAAAATTGCTCAAAAACTCGTGTTGATATAATTGATTCATCGAATTGAGATTTAACTGAGTAATTTGACGAAATATTTAAAAACGATTCATTCGAATCATTTAATCGTTCGTGAACACCTCACTCAATAAATTGCAGTCATTCGCGAGCCGTGAACTCAAATAATCCCGTTCCAAAACTATCAATATTTAATCGATTCCAAACGACTCGATTGATCAATTTAAGTGGTTGTTGCGTGACTGGAACGAATTAATCGTACATAAACGACTGACTCGTAAAACTAAATCGTTTACAAACGATTTACTCGGAGGATTCGTTCATTTACCAACGATTCATCCTGAAGATTCAATCGTTCGCAAATAATTCGCTCGAGAAATTTATTCGTTCGAGAATGATTCATTCGTATACTAAATGATTCACCCTGAAGATTTAATCGTTCGCGAACGATTCATCTTGAATAGTAAATTATTTGTGAACGATTCACTCGGAAGATTTATTCCATCGAGAACGATTCACTTGCAAGGTTCATTCGTATACTAAATGATTCACCCTAAAGATTCAATCGTTTGCGAACGATTCACCCTGAAGGTTCAACCATTTGCGAACGATTCATCCCAAAAATTCAACGGTTCGCGAAAGATTTATCCTGAAGAGTCAGTTGCTTGTGAACAAAGATTCATTCGTATGCTAAATGATTCACCCTGATGATTTAATCGTTCGCGAACGATTCATCGTGAAGAGTAAATTGTTTGTGAACGATTCACTCGGAAGATTTATTCCATCGAGAACGATTCACTTGCAATCATTCGTATACTAAATGATTCACCCAGAAGATTCAATCGTTTGCGAACGATTCACCCTAAAGGTTCAACCATTTGCGAACGATTCATCCCAAAAATTCAACGGTTCGCGGAAGATTTATCCTGAAGAGTCAATTGCTTGTGAACAAAGATTCATTCGTATGCTAAATGATTCACCCTGATGATTTAATCGTTTGCGAATGATTCACCCCGAAGATTCAATCATTTACAAACGATTCATCCTAAAGAGTCTATCATTCGCAAACGATTCGTTCCGGAGATTCAATAATTTGCGAAAGATTAGTCCCAAAGATTCAATTGTTCACGAACGATTCATTCACAAGATTTATTCGATCGAGAACAATCCATTTGGAATATTTATTCATTCATAAATGATTTATCCTGAAGATTCCAATCGTTCGCGAATGATTCACTTACTGTGTTGGAGAATGATTCACGTGCAAGATTCATTTATTTAAAATCAATTCATCCTGAAAATTCAATCCTTCACGAACGATTTATCCCGACGATTCAGACGTTGGCAAACGATTCATCCTGAAGAGTCAATTGCTTTTAAACGATTCACTCGGAAGATTTATTCGATCGGGAACGATTCACTTGCGAGATTCATTCGTAGACCAAATGATTCACCCTGAAGAGTCAATCGTTTGCGAACGATTCACCCAGAAGATTCAATGGTTCGTGAAAAATTCATTCTGAAGAGTGAATTGCTAGTGAAAGATTCACTCAGAAGATTTATTCGTTCCATAATGATTCACTTGGAAGATTCATTCGTTCACAAATAATTCATCCTAAAGATTCAATCGTTCACGAACGATTCATCTCAACGATTCAAACGTTCGCGAATGATTCAACCTGAAGAGTCAATCGTTTATGAATGATTCGCTCAGCAGACTTATTCATTCGAGAATGATTTACTTGGAAGATTCATTCGTTCACGAACGATTCATTCTGAAGATTCAATCGTTCGCGAGTGATTCATCTAGAAAACTTAATTGTTAGGGAATGATTCATCCCGAAGATTCAAACGTTCGCGAATAAATCATCCTGAAGATTCACTTGCTTGTAAACGATCAACTCAGAAGATTTATTTCATCGAGAACGATTCACTTGGAATATTCATTTGTTTACAAATAATTTATCCCGAAGATTCAATCGTGTACAAATGATCCAGTTGGATGACTTATTCGTTTGAGAATGATTCACTCGCAAGACTCATTTATTTACAATAGATTCATTCCGAAGATTCAATCGTTGGCGAACGATTTCTTTCAAATGATTTATTCGTTCACAAATGATTCATTCAGGATGTTCAGTTGTTCACAAACAATTCATTCAAAAGATTGAATCATTCGGAACTTGAAAGATTCCATCATTCGCGAATGATTCACTCAACATATTTATTCGTTTATGCACGATTCACCGCTGAATCGTTGATTCGTAGTCTTTTATAAGATCTGTATCGACGTTCCTGAATGACTGATTTTTTTCATTTGAGAACGATTCAAAGATTCAAAGCACAGTGATTCAATTACTCAAAAGTGATATAATTAAGAATATCACATTGGAAGGTCAGGTTAATTGAAATTTGGAACCAATTCCAATGTTTGATGAATGATTTCATCTACATATTCAGGATTCTTCAACTGTTTTCCTCAATTTTTCAATGAGCGATTTGTCGAAGTGACGTAAACTCGTTGACACGTTGAATCACTCAAATGTTCATAACTGCTCTACATGAATCAATCAATGACTTGTTCACATCGTTTTTCGTTCACAAACGATTCACTCGCTGTTGATAATATTTCAATGATCTCGTACGACTCATTCAAGTGATTCTGTGCTTTATTTAAAATTGATTCAAAAATACGAAAAATTCCATCTTCCGAAAACCTGTTAATACTTCGCAAAAGGTTCATTTTCCAACCGATGAATCGTTTACCTAAAGATGACAACAAATTTTTCAAAGAATCGACTTGTCTTTAATTTTATTTGACATTTTCACCATTTCACAATTCCTTTCTCTCGTAGGTACATTTGGTCCGTCACTGCGCTTATTTCTTCGTTGACCGAATCCGAATCGAATCATCAATCGTTCACCTGATAACATTTCTTCGCCATCTATCAAAATTCGTTCGACGAATGTGTAGGTTCATTTTGCGACTCGATCGAACCAATGTGGCAGCAGTAGTTGGTAAAGGTTACATTTAAATACGACAGTAACACTTTCTCAAAGACGACAGATACGTCACCGCAAAAGTGAAATGAATTAGTGGGAAGTTCTTCGTATAATACTCGGTAAATACACTTTATACGTAGGTATTTGTACGTACGAACTCGGTAAGTTGTAGTAAAAAATGTACGGAAAAAGGAGAAAAACGCCGCCGTCGAAGATCGTCGACGAATAGAAATCGCTGGCGACTTTTTCCTATCCGAAATGAAAGTCGCTGATAGATGGTATGGTTTGGGAATTTCAGGTCCCAACAGGAGGCAGCACTTCTGCATCGTTATGTTTCACGCATATCATTATCTGACAACAGATTGAAACAAAAGGATTGTCTTTTGGGACACCGTGTCCCCGTTAACGTCTTAGTTCGGCTTCTTTCAGCGGTGCGTCGTCGTCGTCGTCGTCGTCTTTTTGTCTATATTATGTCTATGTGTGCGCGTAGGTGTAGAGCTTACGCGAGTCGGATGAACAAAGTGTAGTAGGTTACCTTTATACATATACGTGTAGGTATGTACCTATATCGCATATAAATATCTACTACACGGGAGTATACGATACGATTTGAATTTCTCAATTTTTGGATACCTAATGCGATTTGCTATTGTCGAGAATCATTCGAATTCTTTCACAAACCAGGTATAGTCGAAGTATTGGAAATTATAATGACGCGGGCCATCATACACACGCCAACTATAGGCCGACCTTCGGCAGATATCAAACCCATGATGCAGAATTAAACAATCGATCGAACTTCTACGCGCGAACTGATTACGAGATGAGCACGTTGAAAAAAAAAAAAAACCATACAACTAGGTACTTGGCACGGCAAAAACAGAAAAAAAAAAAAAAAAATTACGACATTTAAATTAGCTCTTGATGGTATACGGTATATGCTATAAGAGAGGGTGGCGCGGGGCAGCGTGCTTCCGTCGATGGTACGCCAGCAAGGGGTCGTCAATGATATACGAGCTCGTTTCCACCGCTTTATACCTTTCCTATTTACTTTTTGCAGCCTATCTATATTCTGTATTTGGTTGTTGTTTGAAAAGCGTGCACGAAAAATCAGACATCCGAGTAATTGGCTTTTCCGGACAACTTCATCGGAAAAACTACATACATAAATTTACCGGTTCATGCTATTCTGAAATATACGTACTACAACAACAACAACAACAACAACAACAATGCCGTGAATAGGGACTTTTTCCAAAACAACATTTGCGCCGATAATTAACCATCGGCGAAATTGAGTTTATAATCCGTATTAAACTTTAACGCCTATTGAGAATTCGGACCACGATTTATATAAAACTTTTCTCTTCATCTTCAATTCTACATCATCGACCGAGTATGGCTTCTACTTATATATATCTTCGTCTCAGTCGTTCTCCGTCGTTTCCTCTCTTCTTCTCTATATCTTCCTACGATTTGATAATATTTTTAATTTTCTTGCGAGAAATATTATCTTTTTACGGCGCCTCGGCAAACGAGCCGTTTCGATGGGTACATTGAATAACATTAGGAAAAAATTAGAAATCTTCAGCCATTAAACGATAAAGCTGATATTTTGCTCATTTAAAAATACTGATTAATGTATTTTAGAAAATAGAAACCAAAGAGAGTCTGCCTTGTTCGGAATTTAATTGCATCGAATCGAAAAATGAGCTAAACACGAGTGAAGAATATCTTTTGGATTTTTTCGCCTATTCTAATCACCCAACGAGCATAGAGTGATGGAGGGTTCATATTAGGTCTACATACTATTCAACCTCCCTAGCTTAATTTGGAAAGGGAAATATGTTCGAGACGAATTCAAAAAAAAAAAAAAAAAAAAGGAAAAAACCGAACCTTACTCAACAAAAAACCCAATTTTAGGGCTGTAATTGGGATTAACAAGTTGAAAGCTCAACAAGGAAGACCTTGGACACGTGATGAATCACCATACTAAATTTTATCCTTCTAGCTCAATTTGGAAGAAGATGTGCAGAGAACTGTATTTTATCAAGATCAAAAACAAGAAATCCCCCCCCGCCAGAATTTCGCCTCTGATAATTTACTTAGGGAGCTGAGTTTTGAGTATGTTAAACAACGTTTGATTCTCTATCGATCGATTCAGAAACAAATAATTTTTTAGATTATTTTTTGACCCAACGTTATTCCGATTCATATGTAGCTCATACATCTTCAACTCAACTCTACTGGCCGAATTTGATCGATTTTGATTCGTATCGAAGGAAAGTCTGCCTTGTTCGGAATTTAATTGCATCGAATCAAAAGATGAGCTAAACACGAGTGAAGAATATCTTTTGGATTTTTTCGCCAATTCTAATCACCCAACAAAGAGTTGAACAGAATTAACGTGATATGAACAGAGCATAGAGTGATGGAGGATTCATATTAGGTCTACATACTATTCAACCTCCCTAGCCTAATTTGGAAGGGAAATATGTTCGAGATGAATTCAAAAAAAAAAAAAAAAAAAAGGAAAAAACCGAACCCAACTCAACAAAAAACCCCAATTTTGGGGCTGTAATTAGGTGCAATGGGATTAACAAGTTGAAAGCTCCACAAGGAAGACCTAAGACACGTGATGAATCACCATACTAAATTTTATCCTTCTAGCTCAATTTTGAAGAAGATATGCAAAGAACTGCATTTTATCAAGATCAAAAACAAGAAATCCCCCCCCGCCAAGATTTCGCCTCTGATAATTTACTTAGGGAGCTAAGTTTTGAGTATGTTAAACAACGTTTGATTCTCTATCGATCGATTCAGAAACAAATAATTTTTTAGATTATTATTCCTCAGCCCCCCCCCCATCCAGACGTGACTGAATTTTGACCCAACGTTATTCCGATTCATATGTAGCTCATACATCTTCAACTCAAGTCCACTGGCCGAATTTGATCGATTTTGATTCGTATCGAATCATAGTAAATGGATTTAGTCGTGAGATTAAAATAAATAAATAAAAAGAATAAATATCTGACTCGAGCCTGGACAGTGAGGCGGGAAAAGGAGGAAATTTCAGTCCCGAGCTTATTCTGAGTACTACCGTGGGCCGAAATACCGTCGAAAATATCTGTTTAGTTTTATAAAATTGCATAATTAACATCGAAAGATGTTTAATAGCGAATTCAGGAAAAATTGTCAACAGTTCAGCGTCATCGTTAAATGACATTAGTGGACCATCAACAGTGTGATGTCATGATTGGTCTGACATCAGTGGACATATTTTTATGCTATGGAATGACATCAGTGAACTTATTTCATGAAGGATTGATTTTATGATTTTGAGTTGAAATGTTGAGGAAAATTGCCGATGTTATAAGTGGACTGTCAACAGTGTGACGTCATCATTGGACTGACATCAATGGACACATTTTTATGGCCAGGAATGACATCGTTGGACTTATTTTATGATTTTTGGTTGAAATGTTGAGAAAAATTAGAGATGTGACATCAGCAGACTTGTTTTATGAAGGAATGATTTTATGTTGAGGAAAATTATTAATGCTTGAAGTTGACTTGTCAAAATAGTGGACCTTGACCTTAAATCGATATTATGATATTAAGTTGAAATGTTGAGGACAGTTAGAGATATTGGTGACGTCATCATTGGACTAACATCAGTGAACAGATTTTTATGGCCTGGAATGACATCAGTGGACTTATTTTATGATTTTTGGTTGAAATGTTGAGAAAAATTAGAGATGTGACATTGGTGGACTTATTTTATGAAGAATTGATTTTATGGTTTCAAGTTGAAATATTAAGAGAAATTAGATATGTTATTAGTAGACCATCAACAGAGTAAAGTCATTATTAGACTGACATCAGTGGACAGATTTTTATGACCCGGATTGACACCAGTGGATTTATTTTATGGAGGATTGATTTTATGATTTCAAGTTAAAATGTTGAGAAGAATTAGAGATGTGACATTGGTGGACTTATTTTATGAAGGATTGATTTTATGATTTTAAGTTGAAATGTT
>FIZR01031611.1:0-17771 GCA_900060175.1 Ferrisia virgata | reverse complement strand
AAAAAAAAAAAAAAAAGGAACTTTGAAGAACCGAACGGGAACGAAAAACTGGAGAACGAGAACCGACACAGTCTTTAGGAACGAACCAACCAAGAACCAGAAACTTTCATTTTTTAAGAATGTTCTTACAAACTGAAGAACCTTTGTCTTCAGAGAACTGAACGTTCGCGAACGAGAACTTTTTTTTCAGGTTCTTCCATCACTGGTTGGGGGTACTGTTTTCTACAGCATATCCAAAACTCCATCAGATTCCATTGAGTCGTTTTCGAGAAATCCTACAGAAACTTTCAATGGGACTGACAATTTCATTAAAACGACTAAAATTCCGATTCAGTGTCTTTTCAAATGGATTCAACTGTTCCACTACTTCAAATCAACATTATTCCTTGAAATATGCACAATTATCTTTAATTTGCAATTTTAAAACCAGAAAATAACGCAAAATTCATTTCTCTTAAAAATTTTGCCTTTGGCAAAAAAAAGTATGCAATGAAAAAACACGCGAAACGCGAAGTCCCACCTTAATTAATTTTATGCTCTACGGTGGAATATTTTTTTAGTAACATCAAAATACGTGTAACAAGTATAAACTTTGCATGGTAAATTTGCAACAAATGCAATGCGAGTTGTTGGTGATATGTACTTATATACTGTTTTTTTTTTTTTTTTTTTTTTTTTTTTTTTTTTTTTTTTTTTTTTTTTTTTTTCATTATTTCATTGATTTTTTAAATTTAAAGCGTGTTATTACAAATTTATTACGAACTTGAGATTACCTACGCGCGAAAATTTTATATGCAATTTGGTACAAGCAGTGTTGCAAGAGCGGAAAGAGAACAAGAATGAAGAACGCGTTCGAACGAATTTCTCATGAGAACACCAACGTTCTCAAGAATGAAAATGGGAACGAGAACGCATAAATTTTCTTTCGTTCTTCGTTCTTCAGTAAATTTTTTTGTAATGTATTTGCAACCATTTTGCCTGCCTAAAACCAATTTTTATTTTTTTTTGGTTTGTGAGAGGGTGCAATAGAGCTAAAAAGTTAGAACTCCCAAAAGACACATCTAGGGCCTTAACTAAATGTACTTGGCAAATTTCAACTTCCCAGCTCATTTTAGTGGGGAGATAGAGGATTAAAAGCCTTTTTTCAAGGTCAAACCGGGCGGGTGGAATCCTTATATCTCCGGTTCTAATTGAATGGGGAAATTGATTTTTGAATATATATTACAACATTTGAATATTTGTCAATTGGCTTAAGAAGAGAAAATTTTTGAATTTTCCACATCTCAGCATCCCCTCCCTAAAATTTGGACATGCCTGAATTTTGACACAAGTTCATCCCCAGTTGTATATATTTAATCCGCAGTTAAACTGTGCCGATTGACCGAATTTGGAGCCATTTTGGTGGATAGCGAGCGGAGTAAATGATTTTAATGTACAAAAATGAATAAATAAATAAAGATAAATATCTGGCATTGTTAAAAAAAACCTCTTAATGATCTTTTAGTACCCTAAAAAAGATTTTGTTGATCTCCCTCTCCCCTAATACGCTGTTGATCGATAGACTGAAATAGTCCAGTTTTAATTGACAATGTGACATAGAAAATCAGGCTTAAAAAAAGTGCGAACGGGAACGGGAACGGGAACGAGAACGTCAGGGGAAAGAACAAAGAATGGAGAATGAATAGGAACGCTAATTGAACGAAGTGAAGTTGATGAACGCTTTTGAAAAGAACGAAGTTGGAACTCTTCAGAACGAGAACGCGTTCTTTAAGAACGGAAGAAGTTGCGTTCTTGCAACACTGATTTTTACGCGATTTTGAAATTGAAAATCTTTTGATAAAAAAAAATTGGCAACATTAAGTTTTTGCGTATTTTTGTACTGAAATTCGATGGAAAAGGCCGGCTTAGCCGCCACCAGCCAGCTAATTAGCCGTCGTCGATAGTATCGGCTGAAAGCAGAGCGCTGCCAGCTGCCAATGGTGTCGTGTCTCGAGCTGCCACCGCCTCTTCTTTCATCGGCATACACCGTCCTCTGCTCGGAGTTTCCGTGTCCTTTCTGAGCGAACTCTGGTCAACCCTGATTCATAAGTATATATGTATATCAAGATCTATTGTATGGCATACACGCATGTGCAGAAGCAAGTGTTTTTGAGAGTTGAGGGTCATAGATAAAGTAAGTCATCGAATTTCACAACATACACGACTATGAGGTCATTGATTTTTCCTGTCATGAACTGTTATTTTTCCTTTCTCCCTTGTCATTAAACTTGTTATCAAATTCCTATTCTTAACTGAGACAAAATCAGGGAATCACTATGGCAATCTGTTTCTTTGGCAAGTTTTAGGTCTATAACAGTGTTGGCAGGTTAATTGAACTAGAGTATAGTTGGCGAAATTTGTAAGTATAACTGTCTCTGAATTTTACTGTGTACAGTAAATTGGAGATGATTGAAATCGCAGCAAAATTGATCGGTGGTCCTGTATATTTACCGGGAGACAGTATCGGATGTTGTGTTACTTTCACCAACAAATCAGCGACTGTATCAGGATCTTCAAACCATTCGGAATATAAGTAGGATACAATTGTGTTCTGTATTCATCTGATTAGATGCGATAATCGCGTATATCTTTTGAATACGTCTATGCGGGTTTATTTACCGAAAATGCATATTATAAATTGTGTGTGTATATGTGGGTTTGGTGAAGAAACGTGGAAATATTAGCGTTATCAAGTGTTCAAATCCACTGTTCCTGCAAAACCATAGGTAACTCGATTATAGATCAAGACGCTGAAGAATTGAATCATATTTCACATTTTTTAAACAGTGGTGAGCTTATTTCTTTCCCTTCTTTTTTTACTTTGGTGGACATATTTGTTATTTTAATCATGGAATTCTGTCATTTTTCAGATACATCATTCTATCCATGCAAAGATGACGTTGGCAGAACAGTCTTTAAAACAGAACCGAAGATATTATTTTGCGATATGAAACTATTTCCCGGAGAAAGCAGATCTTGTAAGTATATTCATTTTTTTTTTTTAGAATGGTAATGAATTAGGGTCTTGAAATTGTTCGCCGTCTTATGGGTGCTGTATTGCTGCATGAGTTCACATCGTTTCAAGGATAAAATTATGTTTTTTCGCACTGTTTTACAGTTTTATACACAGAAACACTACCGAATGAAATACCTCCATCTTATCGTGGAAATTTGGTGAAATATTCGTACAAAATCACGATTGGTACACAGCGTATCAACAGCACTATGAGAGAATTGACTATACCGCTTAGGATATTAGTTATCGACGGTAAAGATCACAAAATTTTGTTTGGTGAATTGCTTTCAAATCAAGTTTAATCGTTGATAAGTATGCATGTCTGATTGACTCGCGAACCGATTTTAAATAACAAGCATCTACTTTTCTTTCTTCTCATAAAGTGCTGTTCAATGGAGATTTTTTGTTCGTGTTTGGCTGTTTTCACAACTTTATCACAATTGTCATAATAAAGAGTAATATTATTTCATGACTCTTCTTTTGAATTTCTATTTGTTTTTTGTTCATACAGTTTCGTAAACTCAAATGTTATTTTTTGTTTGTTTTTTTTTTGAACGAAAAAATTTTATAGTTTGTTTTTTATAACTTGGCACGTGGGAAAAAGAAAACAAATGTTTTTTAGCGAATAGAATGTTTAAAAAAATATTTACAAATTAAAACATTCCATGAGCTGATAAAAATTTGTTTCAGGTTTTTCAAGGGTCAAGTTGCATTTTGAGAGAAGAAGTAGATACTTGTTTTAAACCACGAGATCCAGCGTAGTTCTTTTTATGTTGATTTTCTATTTGTTGTGGTGTCATGATCATCGTTACAGCAACGTATTTTTCAAATTGGTGTATCCAAAAGAACTTGACGATTATATTCCGTTGATCAATCAGGAAATTAAGTCAAGATGAGTAAAGAGCACGTTTCATGGCCTTAAATACATTTTTATTCTGATATACCCATTTTTTGTTTTTCTGAACAAATATTCAATTACCTGTTTTCTGAATCTGGGGGTTTGGTTTGTTTTCAAAGTATTGTATTCAAAATTGAGAATTGTTACGGATATTATTTAGTAGTGCTATAGGGTGAAGTAGAGATGAACGACACTAAATTACCGAATACATATCAGAAATTGGTATAAGTGATTAATCGGTTAGTGATTTTTAGTCCCTAAACATTTTTTTTTCATCTGTAGGACTACTGGGAGACAGAAACGCGAAGTAAAAATCTCAATCAAATTATCTATCAGTTACGTAACCGATGTTTGTTACTGATCAGTAATCATTGAGTATTCGTTCATCTCTAGGGCTCAAAATTTAGATTGGTCAAATTTTTTTTGAGGTTTGTGTGTGGGTACTAATAAGGTTTTGCAATATTTTAGATCTTTTAAAAAATACAACGTGGTGGTACAGTGTTCGTAGTTGTTCAGAATCCCATCCTCCTCCTGAGTTATTTTTTACACAGACCACGCGTACACTGTTAGATGCATCATGCATACCATCTTCATCCACCATATGGTAGGCCTTAACACAGACTCAATTCTGCACGCTTTGTTCGGCAATTAGAGCTTGAAGGAAACTACTTAATAGTAGAATTTACTTAATTTTATTCTAAAACTTACTAAAAATGCAGTATTAATAAGAAAAATAAATCGCGACCTCAAATCTATTCATACGTTAGTTCTTAATAAGAAAAAAAGTGGGTGAGTGTGTGTGTGAATCATAAAAATTGTTGGAAATATCCGGTTTCAGTGAATTGCGATTTGAACTATGTTTAAAGGTTTTCCTGAAATAAACGTTTGCGAAGATAGTGTTGATCTTTCTCCGAGTAATCCGTTTTTGGACATCTGTGAAAAAGACAAAGAGCTGGAGCCAACTTTACAAGTATTACAAGTGAGTAAATACTTGATATGTAGCAATTGAAATGCGTATGCTGACGTCATACTGTATTGAAAAACCACGCAAATAGCATATAAATGGTTACGTTTTCATTCCTTGGACACGTTGACCTTTTTTTTCCAATTCAAAGTATAGATTAAATTATTATGAGACGACCACAAAAAACCCAAATTCAGTCTGGATCCATAGACGCTGAAAAAAATATTTTGAACTTGATTTTTCCGCAACGCGAGAAAACGCGCGAAAACACGATTAGCGTGAAAAATTCAGGAATATCTGTGGCAATAAGTATTAACAATATAAGTCCAATTTTCGTGAATAGTATTAACAATATAAGTCATTTTTGGGTTTTTGCGTAATAGGATGTAAAATGATAAATACTACCAATCTACAATTCTATTTTTTTCCAAAGCAACACTGAACTGATGAAAAATACGATAATCTTTTCCGTATGATTTGAAACAAGAAAAATATCCATTTAGTTGTAACGGTATAAGTTGACTTGTACTTTTTAAAAAGTACTTTTAATTAATTGTAGGAGTATAAGTCGACTCATATTTGTTCACGAAGTTTATCATCATAAACATACGCGTATAAGTCATTATTTGCGAGTGATGAGCCTGGTGACAATACCTTCATTTCCTAAATGTCCACTCTCCACAGGTTATGACTTCTGACTTGTTAAAAAAATGTTTAAAGAATGACAATTTTTTAATTCACCCAAAATGATCGTATAAAGTGACAAGCTAGAGGTAATTTGACCCACTCAATACGAATTTTAGGTTAATTTTTTCAGTCGAGTAGTTTGTAGCGTAACTAAAAGCATATTTCTAATACATGTTATCTCAATCTATTATGTTTTTTAAAATTTACTAAACTCCTACGAATAAAAAATATCATTTTTCCCAAAAATTTTCACTCTCGCTTCGCTCAGGTGTATGTAAGTTTGATGAGCACGTCAAATTTTAATATTTTTAGGCGTCAAAAATTTGAATTCAGCTCCGAGTGTTAAGTCTATTAAAGTAATGATGCTACACTGAAACTCCTCCCTTGGGACAATCCTGAGCACACGTCTGAACACACACAGTTAAAAGCAGGGATACGGGGGGTTTCTGTTGCACTCTTTTCATTTATGGTGGTTTCATTTAATTTTAAGTCGACTTTTAAAGAAAAAATTTCAAAAAATCCTCATTTTTTTTATGGGTTTATAATTTTTAACATGACTCACCACTCAAAATGCAAAAATGAGTATTCCAAGAGCAGTAAGTGCTCTCAAAGACATATATATTAGAAGAAAAATCCATGTACCTTCTTTGGTTTTTGCGTAATGAATGTTGAAAATTTTTTTTTTATTTCTCTCCACCTACTGATTGAAAAATTAAAAAAAAATTTTAGTATATAAACCCTTCGTGCCTCTACACATTATGGTTAGTTTTAATTTTCCAAGATAAGGCATAAACACACCTTTGTGACAATTTTTAATGATTATTTTACTTAGACAATGGAAGGAAGTGGGGTAGGGAGGTGTTCTTGAGCTTAAAAAATGTTTTTGGAACCTTGACTATGGTTCATGATAATTTTTCAAATTTGAGAACAAAGCCAAATTACTAATCGTAATCATAGGTACCTTTGAGTAATTATAATAGATATTAAAATGAATTAGTTGAAAGAAAAGTAATGAATTTTCTGAATAACGGGTGAGTATGAGACTATGAGTGTATTCTACGTTAACATCCTCGACTTTATGCTATTAACATCATTTTCAAATGTTGACTTGAATTGTTAACATTAAATATTAACAGTATAAGTCAAAAATCTCAATAGTATAAGTCATGCTGTGAGATGATAGAACAATTTTTTTTTTATAATGAATAAAACTAAATATTGGATAGTTATTGTTAATATTCAAATGATCTAAAAGCAAAGAACATTGGGCGCATTTTTCAGCTATGCTAGAGCGCATGCGCAGGAGTAATTTATTTTTGTGTATAAAACATGTTAACCTGAACAATGCGCTCAGAACGTTTGCTTCAAAAATCTGTGATGTGTCCTTGTCCCTCAGAAATATTTTGGCAGATTCTGTTGGAGCATTGGTAGACAAAGAGCGCTACGTTTTAGCAAATTAGGGGTCTCTAAAATAATGGCATTGGCTAATAGGATGCCTTTAAATTGATTTTTAAGGCATTCGATTGGTTAACAGGCATGGTTTACTAATAAGCCGAGGTACCTTTCTAAATTTAACGTAATATTATTCAAATTAATATTTCTCACTGTTTCTCATTTGTAGAAATATTTGGCTCTGCACACAGGAGTAGTGTAAGTGATGAAATCATTAATTTTTGCAGATTTCCAAGAAGTGTTTCTAATGTTTCCCCATGTCGAGAAAAATTCTACACCAAATTTCTGTACGATTTTTCAGCGTACAATTATGTTATTCGATCGTGTTCCTGATTATTTTGTCTGATTTTTCGATCCACGCCCAGTTATCGTCTGATATGTCAGAAGAAAACACTCGAATATGTTTAAGAGTAGCTCAAAACGAAGTTTATGAACCGGTAAGAAGAAATCTCCATATTATTGCAAGCTACCAGTTCGTATTATTCTAGATTGGTACTAATTGTGCGTTACAGGCTTTTTCACCAAAACCTCGTTTTTGCAGCGGTTGGATTTGTTGGCAATCGCAGTTGAGACTATATCATAAGCAACAAATAATTCGAATGATGAATGAATTCCGAAACAGCGTAGCTAAAGACGTTAGCAACATGAATAAACTTGTAAGTAACCGTTCGTCTGATGAGCAAATACTTGTCAATATTATATCGAAAGGGTACTCCTTCTGATCCAAGTATGGTTTTAAAGTCCTGGCATTGGACATTGGAACAAGAAGCTTTAAGAGCATCCAAAACTTGCAGTCGACGTTACTTAGAACAATATGTGGAACGAAGAAATATCGAAGGATTAGGTACGATACTGAGCCACGTGTATGACTATAATTTCTGATATTAGATTACTATTAGGCTCTTCTTTACGTTGTGAGAATGGCTGTTTATACAAAATCATGACGCAGAATCCATCTCAGCTGTTGTTTATGAAAGTTTTCTCAAAACTGCTATATAATAATTCCTTACAAGATTTCGATTCGTAATTATCTCACTTTCATGAATATTAATTGATACGTGTAATACGTACGATTGAAATTAACGAATATTCTTTTATTATAGTGATGGTAGATTCAGACGAGCCAATGCCATGTATTTCGGATGCGCACTAGTTATCCGCAATGATTTATCGGAAAAAGATACTTACGAGGATATTTATCATTTTGTATGCGTATTCTGTACAAATGAAAACGAAATGATGACAGTTTTCAAGAACAAAGCCAACGATTCGAACTGCCCATCGACAGCAGTACGTGGAGGAGATCTTAGATATCCTGAATTATGCGCCGGTACATCTACCTTTTCATTTAATGACGATGTATGCAAACAACGTTTAACTTATGGGAAATTCTTAGTCGTAGGACGTCGTAGTATTTTTATGTGCGTACCTGACTTTTGCTCAATGAGCGGAGAAAAAAAACCAGCGTACTTGTTTTCGAAAAATCCTGGTATTGTCCTTCAAATAAACATGATCGAAACGACAGTCGGACCGAATCTTATGATTTTAGAAGAACAAATTGGCGTACGTGTTGGATACGAGCGTAGGTACTAACTAACGAATAACTTTACTTTTAACGAGCCGTTGTTATGTTCTGTTACAGCCTTATAACGAAATCGGTCTTCCAAATTCCTATACCAGGAGAAGATTTCTGGACATTCACGGAGATTTCTTGAAAATTTTGATGGATTACCCCGAGATACCGAAGTACGCTTATGTTTATTCGCCTGCAGAAATGAATACACTTGCTGCTGAGTATAATCAATTAACGAATGGTTCCTCATCAATGATAAATACGGTTGTAACGGAACCAGCTGTAATTCATGAGCCCGGTGAAGCCATAGAGGGTACAGAAAACGCGTGGTGTTGTATTTATATTTTCATACTTTCGTTTTTCCCTACTTTCATACTTATTGTGCTCATTTTCTTTACGTTTAAAAAAGTTTAGTATGTTCTAATAATATCAGTATTGCCATGTCAAGGTAGTTCATCTATGAAAATGATGTTTATGAAACTGGCGCGATATGTTTTTTTTCATCATCAGATTAGGTATTTTAAACGTATGATGGGAACTTGTACGGGTACTTTTCAAATTTGAACTCGTCCCCTATGATATTAAATTGTTCTTTTTTATTATTTATTAATATTACAGTAGATAGGTAATGTACCTTCTAGCGCAGTCTAGCAACATCGTGTTGAATGGGTGGCATAACTTCTGTTACATTGAAGGCGTAAAAGACAAACATTTTGAAATATCGCGTTTTTTCAAAATTATGAGTAGAAATCGCTAATTATTTTTACCACTCATTTTCAGTGTTTTGCATTTTTATCGTTGAGTCCAACACTGTTTTAATAACGGGAATATCGCCTTTTTTATTCACGTTATTAAATTGTATTACGTCATATACGAATTTATCTATTATTCCCGTTTTCTGTCTTTGAACAGGCGTAGAATGAGCAAACCGTATAATAACTTTTTAAAATTACTCAAAATCAGAGAACGATGTGGAAATTTGAATTTCATGGCGATCTGATAAATATTTGGCACTGAGTGGTGTTTATTCGTATCGCTTAAATGAACTTGAATAACGTTGAATGATTGAATAAATTAATTAATTAATAAATAACGAATGATAAATTTAGATTTTACATACAGGAAAAAATAATTTCAAGGTATATATGAAGAATACTGAATAACGAGTATAAATAATAATACAAATTAGAGTACGACAAAATAATGACTAAAAATATATCACAAATTGCACTCTTTTTCCCAGTCTTGAGTAACGTATTTCTCAAATATCTGTATTAATTTACCCATCGGACAATATATTTCACAGTTCGGTAACACTTGTACGTTAATACGATTCAAAGTATAATCTTCACTGAATAACATCTAAATAAAAACAAAAATAAAAAAAGAACAGTATAACGTTAGCTTCATTCAAAATGACAACAAAGTAAACTAGCTAAAAAATAGAAAAGTATGTAATATAATAAAATGTATGTACAGTTGATGAATTTAAATTAGAAATTTTCTCGAAATGCAGAAAAATATGTACTTCAGAAAATGTGATCCACTTCAAGGAAAGACAGCAATTCACATGTGACCCATTCCAGAATAAGACTTTTATTGTAATACCAGATTCTTTCTCTGGAATGGGTCACAAATATATTCCAGCAAAGTTTGGATTTTTATTATAATTTGAGGGATTAATATCAAGTAGTGAACACGCGTATAAAGTAATTACTCTTTTTTTAAACGGATTTATATCGGTAGATCCCACCTTCAAGTGAATCTCAATCAGTATAATTCATGCTCGATTACATCAACAGTATCATAATTCCGTTTAATTTTTACTCACTTTAATCAAGTAATTATTTGAAGATGATCGATAGACTTCAAATATAAAGGAAGCTCCGTACGTTGGTACAAAATCTCTCTTTAGATTCAATCCATCGAATAACGAAGTAAGTGAAGAATCGTGTCCGGAATAAAAATAGAATTTACTGTTACTCGATCGATTATAAATTACATCTTGAATCCGATGGATAATATCCTTAATCAAAGGTCCTAAATGAATGATTTACATTTAAATATAAACCAACAAATTTCTAACAAATTAAAATCCATATATGAAGATGCCAATTTACCAGCTAATAATTGTCGCATCCTGGAACTGTAAGATAAATAACCGAAACTACCAACGTAAAATTCATTCAGTCTGTTCAAGAAATCTTCATTAAACTTATCTGGTAACTTTAGGTTCATTGAATTCTAAAAAAGTAAAATCGCATTCAAATGCATATTATACGTACTTAAATAATCATTAACAAAGTGAATAAAATTGAATTACTTTAGTACGAACGTAATCTCCGACATGAAACACATCAAGAGGTCTCTTTACATTAGTAAAATTTGATAAAAAATTTATCAAGTGGTTCATGTTAGTGTCATTCTTTTTTATCTCGTACACTTTTGATAACTCTTCGTCATAACCAGGGCACTTTTTTTTGTTACCGATTATCTGCAACCGTACGAGAATAATAAAGTAATTGTTCGACAACAAGTGTCGGTAATACAAAAACTGTTAATCCTCACATGTACTTTATCCGGAGACGGTGATCGGATAGGTACAGGCTGCCATAATAATTCTTCATTCCAAACTTGCTGTTCATTAGGAGGATAAAATCCGGCTAAAACCAAAGCACCGCTCTGATAACATCTATCCACCGCAGTGGTAACTATTTGTATATCTTCCGCAACTGAACTACTATATGGTAACAATAAATACTTGTATCTTTCACGTAAACCTTTTCCAAGTTGGTACATTTGATTTTTACCTTCCTGGAAGTTTTCAACAATATCATTATGGTTTGATAACTTGATATGTAGGAATTATAAAAGAATACAGTATTTCTTACGTTAACCAATGCACCCAACCCTTCGGGCCATCGATTCTGATCATTTTTAGCGTATGGATCGAAGTCGTAAGAGTGTAGAGGAGCCCTCATGCCATGTCGAAATAGCTGAAAATTAATCTCAGTAATAATAATACAGTTCAAGTAAATACACCAATTTAATATATCAAAGTACGTACTACGATAGTCTTCACAAGTTTTAAACCACTAGGAGATGAATCCGAAATTTGTGCTACCGTCGATTTACAAAACACACAAGCATATAGGCAAACGAAGAAACATCGAAATGTTGACATATTTAAAAAAATTTATTTTGGGCATATCTTTGAGAAAAAACGATTTCATAACACGAAATTCATAGTATACTATTGAACCCGGAACATAAACAAATATAATGAAATTAATATTATGTGTATTTGAAACAGGTGACTTGATTTTTTATCACGGTTCATGTGAAATACTTACCTTGAACTTTTATTAAAAATCTGTAACGTTTTCTGAAAATTTCATAGACTTCGATTAATCGTATTTTTTTTTCTCGTCCTTATCGACGGCAAATCTTGACAAAGCGCGAAAACAAGTCATAGATAATGGAAATGAGTAACGAAAACGATTGAGAATTGCGAAATGGTCGTCGAAGTAAACATTGATAAGTACCCGTAATCTGTACACAGTGCGCAAGCGTACAAGTACCTATCCAATCTATAATTAAAAACAAGACTCTTCAATTCAAAATTTCAACTTCAATTTATATTTTCTATTACTATGCTGCTTTTTTAATTTTATCATCTCATCGCTTTGATTTTCTGCATTTTTCGCAATCATTTGTCACGAAGAAAAAAGCACAACTTCACAAGATGACAAGATCATTTAATCTATCTTCAAAACTGAAATACGTATGTGAACTCTAAATTCTCAATGCATAAGATGAAAAAAATTTCTATGATTTAATGAACAATTTCAATTCGCAGTAATGAATACAGGGTGTAAAGACTCGGCTTTAAAAGATAACATCCAAAAAATATTAACACTTTTATTAAAAATGATATCAATTGCTACTTAAACATTAAAAAAAATGCGAAATAAAAATAGGAAAAAACACACACAAGTAAAAAGTAAAGAAGAAAAGTAATAAGGAGGTAAATACAAACAGAATAAATTGAAAGAAAACAGAAACACACAAAAAGAAAAAGTGTACGTATGTAGGTAATTAAATATAGCAAGCGCTTTCCCAATCACGTGGTATCAATGGTTTCACAAATTTTGAGAAATTATCTAACAAGCAAGGATTTCCGCATCCGGTGATATTGACTGCCGATGGCATTTTACCATTTTTAGGTAAATAAAATGCCTATAAAACAATATAATAATGAACATTTTCCGATACTGTTTAATAAATATGCAAAATAAAAGTTATCCTTACTTGCACGACACTCTGTCCATCTATTAAATGCAATTCTAAAATAACAGCTGAAGAAAATTCTGGTTTTACTTTATCATTGGTGAATTTTCCACTTTCTAAAATTCTCAACATATTTACAACTGACTGTTCGTGAGCAGAATATAGAAACATTTTTTTGTGCGTTACATTGTTATGTCTGTTCTTCATGTCAGAATTGAGTTTATCGAGTAAAACACCTACCCAAACAAAAAACACATCATCAGTAGGTTTCCGGTTTACCGGATTATTTTGCTCGTAGTGCAAATTTTTTTGAAGGGTACGGTTTCGATCAATCATTCAGTCAACAATTTACATTTAAAATTGACACCGTGAGAAAATAAAACAGGAAATTAATTATTACGCTTGTTTTAACCGCTTACCACTGGATAACGCAGTAATCTCTTGATTTTCAGTTTGCACTAGTAAACTTAGAATAGCGTATTTTTTCAACATATTAGGATACACTGAAAGGGTCCATTCGGGCAGTGGAAAAGCATTTCGTTCCTGAAATTTGATATTTCAATATTTCTAAAATGCAATAAATCGATACGACAATGAAATTTCTGTTTTAAACGAATCTCTTACTTGAGCGCTGAGTAAATTATAAAGTGCTAAAACTGATGACAAATTATTGAATTCTCGTCCTGTATGTTCGGTCAAGTATTCGTACAATTGAGGCAGTTTGGTATCAGTTTTGTTTATGCTACTTTCAATCTCGTATATTTTACGCACAAGTTGAGGACAATTAGCAGTCAAATCGAGCATCTACAAATGCAAAACATTAAACGACAGATCAGTTATTATTTTAATAAGTACCTATGTTGATGAAGCTGAAGCATATTTATTGCCAATTACCTTATCAGCTTCGCGAGATATTCCTTTGACAGGAATGGGCTGCCATAGAATGGTGGGATTCCATAGTTGGTATTTATGAGGAGGATATAACCCCGCTAATAATACTGCTGCGCTCATTAAACAGGTATCCGCATTAGGGCTTTGAACTTCCAAGTCATAGGAAAAATATAACTCTGGTAAAAATTCGCTGTACCTTTCTCTGAAATACTTTCCCAAACTGAACATGTTTTGTTTTCCTTTCTGGAATATGAAATGAGCGGAACAATACAAATTATTAACAAGCATCGTGTCATGAGTATGAATACAAATGCGGTGCTATGCTTACTTTGGTGAGTTCTCCCAAGCCCATAATCCAGTGACTATCATTATTATACGGATCATTGGGATAGGTGAATTTTGGCGACGTTTGTCCATGATGGATAATCTAAAGAACAGAAATTTTTCAGGCAACGAACACAAATCAGATACAGTGATAATATTTCACGTGAAACAGATATACTTACAATACTGACAAGCCTTAAAGTACTATTAACAGCCAATGCATCTGTCAGGGGTTCATTGCCGAAAGTAATGTAAGCAAAGGCGAAAATTCCAATTATTATACCGAGGATAACGACTGTAACACAAGTTCCTCTCTTCTGAGAATACACCTCAGTTAGTACAGATTTGGTTTTATTCGAACTTTCATAGCTGTTTATCATCCTGTTACCGTAATTGTAAATAAAACAAATATTCATTTTGATAAGAATAAACAACGCACCGAGTACCAATCATAAAATACACTAAACGCAAAACTTACCTATTTGTTAGAAAACACCGTTGTATAAGGTATACGAATTATACAACATACTCGAGAGCTACAGCCATAAACTGTCGACATAAGAAATTGTCAATTAGCTACACACACTTAAACGAAATTAGTTGAATAAGAAAAGAAAAATTTACCTGAGGATTATGTGGTGTATTAGAACGTCATTTCTCGAATTTACATCGCGCAAACGCAGCTATTGAAAAAGCTAACATCATCGTTAAATATTCATTACATTCCCTTCAAGGACTTCGCTTTAAGACTTAGTTCATTCTCAACGTTTTTGAAGCAGGTAAACGTAAGATCAAGATGGCTAGGAAGTTACGAGAGCTCGTGAAAATTTGACCACTCGACACTGGTCAACGAATACGATTAACACATAAAATTGTTTATTTATCATGCGGTTAAACTGAACCAAACTCCAAGGTTGAATGATATTTGATATTTTAGATGAACACAAAACTCGAGCATCAATGTTATCAGGGCGTACATCGATCGTAATCAGCTGTCTTGTGGTCATTACTAGTGTCGGTTATGTTCGTTCAAAATCGGTTCTGTTCGCTCCAACATCGTTGTACAATATTAAATACGCATCAATGCAAATATCATTCTTCTACTTACCTAGAAGATCGAAATCGTCTAGTATGCGGAATGGAATTGAAATCAAATTAGGAAACAGTATAACCGAGTAAAGGTTTAATATCACAAACTTGACGAAACACATCCCATTCTCGAGAAAATGATACTCTAGCAAATGGTGAACCTAACGAACTACGAATGATGTATAACTTTTTCCAGAAATAAAAATATTAAGTTGGATACTAATACTGATATTAACGTGAAAAATTGAAAATTAGAACTAATATATCTAGAATAGAAAATTTGTAAATTTACGAAATTCAATACAGCAAATTTTATTCGGCATAAAAACAAAAAAAAGTTACGTAATAATAATGGTAAAAGCATCAGAAAAAGAAAACAAAACGTTCTGGTAAGGAAAAAACAAAATACAACAAAGTGAGTAAATACTTTAAAAATAAAAACAAAAAAAAATGTTGACATGATTAAGTACTCGATAAATTTTTTATGGTAGGTAAATTAGAATTGAAGATTGAATACTTCTTCAGTCGCACATTTTACAACTGACTGAATGAATTTCACAAATCCTGTGTCTTTAGGTTTTTCTAATCCTCTCAACAGACGATTTTTCATAACAGCTATAAACTCTTTGTTACTCAGTTGTCCATCGACTAGAATAACGGAGAATACCTTTCAATAAATATATTGATAAACTAATTGATTATAAAATTTGATAGTACTTACGATTTTCATCGAAAATAACAAATACTACATCAATAACGTGATCACTTAAATCAACATGTGCAACAGTTTTAGCGACATGTTTGAAGGTAGCTGTAAAAAAGTGCTTAGTATGATTTTCGAATAGATACTTTTTTTGGAGAAAGTATATTTGCAATTTTACCAGGATCAATCGATGCGCTGGCTATATGATAGAAGGTAAGAGCCGTATCCACATCGTTAATATTATTCAAGAAATGGAAAAATTTCAAATAATCATCTCTACTGATTCCTTGAGCGTTTTCCTTGAATCTATAAATAAAATATGAAGATGCTTACGAAGGTGCAAACATCTGAAGTACAACTGTCACCGTTTTAAAGAAAAAAGTTATGTACTGTTTCTTAACACGTTTGATAATTTTAGATTTCTTCTTAGGTGGGTAACCAGCATAAGCGAGTAATAATTCGGTGAAATCTGCTTCAGTAATTTTACCATTTTCATCGGGATCTTTACGTTGAAACTAAATAGTTGAGTACCATAAATTACTCGCCAATTATAAAACAAAATACAACAAATCGAAAATTTCATCAATAATCTTACCTCAAGGCTTAAAATTTCACGTTGCAGTTGTTCTTGGAAGTATAAAAATTTTTCTATAGTCAGCTTCTTATCTTTATTTTTACCAAAAAAGTACGTAGTTAAAGCTGAGTTAACACCCTGAAGAATTACACTTTCGGATTAAATTAGATGAACTTTGGTATCAAACAAAAGATAAGTATTTTTCTAAATATTATTTACTTTGAATGTATTTCCAGTATTGGCATGATCACGATGCCGACTACCAATGCTGGTTTGTTGTCTGATCAGGGTAGCGACCTTTTCAAATTCTTCACAGTCAACATCGCCGTCTCCATTCAAATCAAACATGCGAAAAGCGATTTCGAAATGTCTTTTAGAAGCTGTAAAAATAATGCAGATTTTAATAATCGACGGTTTCACAAACAAAGTGAAATTCCAGGTGGCTGTAAATAGTATGTATTATACCTGATACTGGGACACGTTTTTTCCCCATTGCTCAACGCCTATTTTTCACTACTTTAGGTCCTATTTTTATATATATTTCATCAAATCAACTCTTAATTAATAGAATCATTTCTTACTCAAATTATTATTTTTTTATTCACTCAACACTAATCAGCACTGTTCAATGCATACTTTTCATTAATTTTTGATACATAATCCTGGGACACGTTTTTGGAATTAATTTCAACGCCCAAATTTTCACATTTTTTAAAATATTTTTTGGTAATACTCGGATTTTTAGTATATTTTATACATGATACTGGGACACATTTACTTTCTTTGATTTTCAACCGTATTTATTATATTTTTATCTGTTCAATATCCAATAAAAACAATTTCAGTTTCCTAAACGTATTTATTATATTTTTAGCTATAAAGGGTATGCTTCACAGCGGATTTCAGACTTTTTTCTAAAAAAGTACACCACTCAGTTCCGCGATATCTCAATGAATTTTCAACAGATTTGGTTCATTTTTTTATTGTGTTTTGTAAGTAATCCATTTGAAGAGACTTGTACGTCGAGTTTTTTGCTATTTTCGAATCACACAATGAGTAAAAAGAGAAATTATACAGGGAACTTCAAATTTATTTTGACGGTCACAAAATGTGATTTTGGGAAATCTACCGACGTGCAAGTCTTCTCCTTTGTTAATTTGATCATTTGGTGAAGAAAAAATTGGAAAGTATTGAAAATTGAAGGAAGTTGTTTGCAGGCGGGAACGGTGAGAGGGATGTCAGTATGCGAGGTGTGTAGTTCAACCCAAATG